>JAOXYI010722697.1:0-22691 GCA_028566495.1 Lithophaga antillarum
CCTTAGACGGTTTTGGCTGTTCTGTTTAGGTCCTTTTTGGTTTTGATGCTCCCAAACGTTTTATGTATTTGGCTTCCAAACATTTTTGGTCTCGAGCGTATCTGATGAAGGTTATTCCAGAAACACGTGTCGTGCGCACTGAAATTGGTATCATGCGTTTATATTGGTGTCCAAAATAGCAATGGTGTCAAAATTAGCAAAGGCTATTGACGTAACAATATCAATTTCTCTGTTCGATAACAAATAATAATATATGACATACGGTTTTTCAGTATTTAAAGTTATAAAACACTTACCTGTATCCAGGTACTTTTCTCTGAACATCTGCAAAATACATAGGATGAAAAGAATACACTTTACTGAATATCAAGTTAAGAAAACTAAAATAAAACGATTTTTTAATGAAAATATTAAAATACTTTAGAACAAAACAACTGGTCAAACATTTACAAATCTACCCTAATTGTTTGTCAACACAAAAATTGTATGCTTTATATATATTAAATATATAGATACTCTTATACACGAAACACTCACAAATCTACCCATTGAAGGTTAACGTCTTTAGAGTTGATTGTTCTAAATAATTACCTCTTATAAGTTAATAAGGTAATAAGTTCAATAAATTACTAATTGGTCATGGAGACGACGCAAATCAGAATAACCATACGATCTTTTTAATCTTTGAATTCGAATAATAAAAAAAAATAAATTAAAATTCTTATTTTTTTAAAGACTAAATTTGCCTACGTCGTATTTAAGTTTATAAATAGAACTGGAAATATGATATATTTCATCTGATGTAAGCCAGTCAACCTGTAGATACTGTCAATACGGTATCCATTTAATAAATGAATTAACGCCGTCTTGATGTCCGATAACATAGTTGTTGTAGTATGTCGTGTGCAGACTTTACTGCCTTCCTCCGCCCACAAAACAGGAATGCTGGGTATGGTTGCAAAATGTATTTTTACGGATTGTTTTAAACAGATTAAACCTTATTAACTGGTGTTAAACCAAACATACAAGTTTAAATCAACAGTAAATTACTAGTGAAATAAGAAAATTTGTTTAATTCAGTTTGCTCTGTTTTGAGTAGAGGTGGCGGAAAAAAACGGAAAATTGAAGTATGCATCCTTCATGTGCATTCTGCACTTTTTGTGGTGTCTTTGTGTAACATAATAATAAAATGGCAGCTAGAAAAACAATTTAAACAAAGAATAGACACAGAAAACATTTATACAATGAGGAACATAAAGATCAACCAAAGAAGTATTTGTACAATTACCTGAGGAATCTAAAGATCAATCAAGGAGGCGTTTGTAGGATTATCTGAGGAACAAGGAAGCGTTTTTACAATTATCTGAGGAATCTAAAGATCAATCAAGAAAGCTTTTGTACAATTATCTGAGGAACATAAAGATCAATAAAGGAATTGTTTGAAGAATTATCTGAGGAACATAAAGAGCAATCAAGGAAGCGTTTTAACAATTATCTGAGGAATCTAAAGGTCAATCAAGGAAGCGTTTGTACCATTATCTGAGGAACATAAAGATCAATCAATGAAGTTTTACAATTATCTGAGGAACCGAAAACTCAATCAAGGAAGCGTTTGTACCATTATCTGAGGAACCTAAAACTCAATCGAGGAAGCGTTTGTACAGTTATCTGAGGAACATAAGGATCAATCAAGGAAGGGTTTGTATAAGTATCTGAGGAATCTTAAGATCGATCAAGGTAGTATTTGTACAGTTATCTCAGGAGACTACAGATCAATCAATGTAGCATTTGTACAGTCATGTGCGGAAACTAAAGATCAACCAAGGAAATGTTTGCACAATTATCTGAGGAATCTAAAGATCAATCAAGGAGGCGTTTGTACAATTATCTGAGGAATCTAAAAAGCAATCAAGAAAGCGTTTGTATAATCATCTGAGAAACTAAAGATCAATCAAGGAGGCGTTGTAAAATTATCTGGGAAACATACAGATCAATCAAGGAAGCATTATTATGTATAATTATCTGAGGAAACTAAAGATCAATCAAAAAGCATTTGTACAATTATCTGAGGAATCTAAAGACCAATCAAGGAAGCATTTGTACAATTATCTGAGAAATCTAAAAATCAGTCAAAGAAGCGTTTGTATCCGAGGGAGATCTTTTTCGAATGAAGTTTCCCCTGTATCCGGACTTATATACTACATACCAATAGATGCGTTATCTGTGTTAATACCTTTTCATAAGGTATAAAGTGAATTTGCTTGCTGTGCATGTGCATTTTAACAAATTATGTCTCACCAGTGGCGCTCAAAGCCATAAGTTGGAAATCCAAAGAAAATCAAATGTTCAAGAGCTAAAAACAACCCGAATCACCAGAAAGTATTAAAAGAATCTATAATATTTTGCAAAATTCACTTCTCATTCTTACTTACAAATAAATCGATACTTTATTATATTAATTTGGGGAAAATTCGGACCAGAACTTACAACTCAAATAAAACTAAGCAACAGAGAAAACGAAAACCTTAACAACAGGGCAATTAAGAAATCATAAATCAAGGCAGACCATAGACTACAATGTTCTCTAGAAAGAAATCACAGCTAATTTCATTTGAATAGATATCTGTTCTATGGCATATCTGGTAGTCATGGGATTTAATTTTATACTTTTCACTTCCTATGAAATATGAGGTAAATGTATATGAGACAAAACCCCATGGCCAAAGCCAAGCAGAGGAACAGCGTTTTTATTGCTGTTCTACATCTTGAAGTCACAGTTAGGCCTTCAGCAATGAGCTATTATACTCACACCTTACTGTAAGTTCAAGATAGCCCTAGCGTCGACAGGAGTGGCACTCTTTGCCGAATGTCGATGAACACTACATATGTGTCCTATCTTTCCTACAGATGTGGGCTTTCGACAAACTACAAAACAACGGTTGAAGTAATCTAACAAATACTATCATACTATATAGTGCAAAAATGAATAATTGTTATGACGTTAACGTAGCATAACTGTACTCGAGGTATTCAAAGCAATGTTAATTTTTCTTCGGTTTTTAGCGTTACTTTAATTCAATACTAATGTCTGTGTTTTTGGTCTTGTTTTA
Source organism: Lithophaga antillarum (assembly GCA_028566495.1). NCBI lineage: Eukaryota > Metazoa > Mollusca > Bivalvia > Mytilida > Mytilidae > Lithophaga > Lithophaga antillarum. Next base: position 3,111 of record JAOXYI010722697.1, read on the forward strand.
CCATTTTCATTCATTATCATTTGAGTCTATGATAATAATAATACTCACCCTGCACAAACTATGCATATTCAGTTCAATCTGTGTCATTATACTTCTAATGGAACGTAATGTTGAACGGGGGTTTCGTTCTCTCCACCTTATGAAACAGATAAGATTGGCATTGAAAGATTGTCCAGGATGATCTTCCTTTATGTTTTCCCATTCTTCAATGGCAATTCCCAGATACAGTGCTAGTTGTCTCATCGATTCCGGTGAAAGCTGTGTAGATAACCTACGTAGCTGTTGTTCACTTGGAAGTTTGTCCAGCAGTTCTTCACTAACACCTTTATTCGAAATCAGTGACTCATTAAATAATACACTAAATTCACACAAGTTTTCAGACATAGAGTTAAAATTCTTAGAATGTATGCTTTTGTTCAAAGCGAATATCATGAAATATTGCTGAAAATTCATGTTGACATATTTTCAAACTGTCAATCCCATGCAACAACTCATATCACTAGTAATTAATTATATCCTTTATCAGTTCATTTAATTTCTCAACTAACCCCAGCTGAACCATCCAATATTTTACAATTTACCGCTGTATCGAGTACAATGGTAAAATTGACTACATAGTGAATTGCGTGATCTAAAAACCAAATCTACTACAAAATGTAGATTTCGTTGATTTATTTCAGTGCATATCGTAAAAGGCAAAATTTATGTTGGTATTCATTTGTTTTGCAATTTTCTTGCCTTATTTCCAATTTAAGAAGGCTGTACAGCAAATGCCCTATCATACATAAAATTATTATTTCCTCTGAAAATGCAACCGTATCACGGAATTCTTGGATTTTTTAAGTTCATATGTGCCATAATTTTAAGATAGGTTTACTTCTGAGAGAATACAACAGATGACGAATAAAGAACGACGGACTCCAAGTACGGGTAGAGTCCACGCCTCATTTTGCAAGGAAAAATTAGAAAAAAATTATCGCAATACACACACATATATTCAAGAGATCAAAACATTCTAACATGTTATAACTAACGTAATGCAAAGATGGCATTAAAAAATTATTGAGTAAAAAACAAGCATAATAAATCTCAAAAGAAGTCTTTTAAATGATAAAAAACGTATCAATTTGTCATTGTAGATCAACAATACTACAAAAACAGACAAACAGTTATTTAAAAAATTATGTTCCATTTCATCAGATACATTATAAGGCCAGAAGTAGAATATACAAAGTTCAATTCAAAATTCTTGGATTTTTTTAAGTTGATATGTGCCATAATTTTAAGATAGATTTACTTCTGAGATAATACAACAGATGACGAATAAAGAACGACGGACTCCAAGTACGGGTAAAGTCTACGCCTCATTTTAGAAGGAAAAATTAGAAAAAAAATATCGCAAGACATATTTATCCAAAAGATCAAAACAGTCTAACATGTTATAACTAACGTAATGCAAAGATAGCGTTAAAAAATTAGTAAAAACAAATAAAATAAGACACTAGCATTTAAACTAAATTCTTTTTTTTTATATCATTCAAAGATTTCCGTACCTGTGCAATCATCTGCGCATGTCTCTGTTTTCTGAAATGACATATAATAATTGTTTTTTATTATGTCTAGTAAAATAGATCAATAGTGACAGAAAAAATACGTATGATCAAATACAGTCATCATTAAATTTTATATATTTTTCATTTAACGTCAAAAATTATATAACTATTTAATTTCTACAAAAGTACACCTCATGTTACTGTATCTGTTCATTTAAAATTAGTAACATTGGCTTTCTGATCATTACATTCTCAACCTTTAAATGAATTATCAAAAGAAACATTTAATCAAGTTACATTTACCATGTAAATCTCAAAAGAAGTCTTTTAAATGATAAAAAAATGTATCAATTTGTCATTTTAGGTCAAAGATACTACAAAAACAGACAAACAGTTATTTAAGAAAAATACTTTCCATTTAATCAGATATATTATAAGACCAGAAGTAGAATATATAAAGTTCAATTCAAAACTTTGAAAGTCTAAGAAAAGAAAAATGTATTTTAAACTTTCAAACGTGAAACTGGTATGTAGTTATTAACTTATAATATACATTGTCCAAAATTACCAGTAGCTACAGCAACCAGAAAAAAAATAGATATGAAAACAGGACAATGCCTATATTTCTGTAATTAGTCATTTTTATTTTCCCTTTATTATAGACAAGAGAAATTTATTTATAACTCTTTGATACCTTTTCTTTGGAATTTTAGCTAGCTATCAAAATGAGACATACAGTGTAAAATCTATATATAAATGAAAAAGTGTTCAAGCTTAAACGATGAAGACTAAAACAACATTATGTACACTACAGACGCCGGTGATTACATTGTTACATGTAAGCAATAAAATCGTAATATACAGGTGGGAAAGTTTAAGATTGGATGACTTTTTTATTTCTTTAATAATTTGTATTGATATATGTACTGTAAAATAACAACAAAATATCTATATAAGGATATTATGTACTTTTATTGTCGTGATAGCTAATGTTAAGTTCAGATAAAATTTGAAGCAGTAGAAATATCAGCTCGGGAAAAGAATATGCCTTCATCAAAAGCTTTAACAATGTAGAGAAATTGGAATTTTCAAAATTTTGCGGTTGGTATGTCTTTTCTAGTATTTCTGATGAGATTGCAAAAGTTTGAATTAACAGAAAAATGACGTAATTATGCTGTTTGGTATCTGCTATGGATGTAGAACGTTCTACAAATTAAAGTGACGCGCTATCAAAATAGTTAAAAGAACCTTTTTTCAACTACAAATGTACTTAGAACCAACAATTTTATTACATTAATAATATAAAGAATATTTGAAAAACACTTAACGGACCAGTAAAAAAGCGATATTCAGCTCACAAATTAACACTACTCGAAATATCACAAATGGAAACTTCGCTGTCTTTTCACAATCTAAATCTCAAGATCTTAGCAGCCGTCCGAACAACAGCATAATTCCTGAATTACAGTAAAAATTGACTAATTGCAAAGAAATTAGCACAGATTTTATTCATCTTCATCAGTGGGGACGAATTTATAATGTTTATTACACTTACTTTCTTACTGTGCACTACAACAACTGTCGTTATTTCGAATAATATATTTATCAAAATGAAAATGTCGAGATCTATGCTTTCAGCGTATGTAGGACACTGTGAATAAATTTGTTAGTTTCACAACTACTTCCGATTCCACTCGACATGGGATGCAACAATAATAAGTTTGAAATTAGATCGTTGTGACCTACTTTGCTAACCAATTATATCAGTCATGTCAACATACCAACACTTCTGCACGTAGCAATAGCAAAAACAATTTGGATCAATAAAAGATATCGTAAGTCCTAGTGACGTAAACTATTTTAATGGTGATAGGTAACTGTAGGATCATGATAACCTTATCTTAGCGTGACGAAGAGTCTGATCGATGCCTGATTCCATAGCCCTATTTGGGAATAAAAATTCATGAAATAATCTTTTGACAAAATAAGGTTATCAGCTCGTGGTGACCTGGTTTCTGAACGATTAAATAGTTCTGTGATGTCACAATTCTGGGTGTAGATGCCTAACAAAAAAGGTTGCAATAAGATACAGATGACCAAATTGTTACACACATCTGCAATATTGACAGTTAAAAGTACGGGTTTAATAATAATATCTCACAACATGTGTATCATGTTTGTAATCATTCTTTAAGGTCGAGATGACCTTAGTGTGATAAAATATAGCACGCTTCAACAGTAGTTATAATTGTAAGTATTCTGAAACGCCACAATTGTATGTTGGAAAAAGATGTTCCTGACCACTTTGTTTAAATCCTAACATTATCGAGGGGCATAGACCTTGATGACATAATTTCAGCATACACCAAATCTGCTCGCTATTACGAGTATTATAATTTTTGCAAACCTAAGTTTGTTACCCTCTTTTTAGAACTTTTGGCATAACTAGGTCAGACTGGCCTAATTAGGTCAAAAAGTTTTACACTTCAAGCTTTTTTAATCACAAGCCTGAGACTTGTTACAATCCTATGTTTAAAAAAAATCTTTTATATATATATATAAATTTAATATTTCCAATGCTCATAATTCATAATTGAAATCTTAGTCAGACCTTATCGTTGTATATGTGATATGATACATTTTAGAGTATCAATATATTAATTTGTAGATCTGTACATACGAAATTTTCTTAGAAATATTTTAATGCTACTTTTTCTGGGATTTGTGAATAATTAACTTCCCCGGTCATATACCACCTCCGTGGTATCATGCTTAGAGTGCTTGCCTTGCATGCGAGATATTCGGGTTCAAATCCCTATCAAGTCAAATCAAGACTGTAAAATCCACTAAGCATGCAGCATTAAGGAGACGGAGCAAAGACTGGTCTGCTGTGTGTCAGAATAATATGTACCAATGGGGGAAATGCCTACTAGGGGCCGGTACTTCAGTGAACTAGTACCATAGAAATCCAAATGTTCTTGTAAAATCAGACCGCACAATATGATTTGTTCTCTTTATCATTTAGCCGAAAAACTCCTGATTTTGGGTTAACAATATCCACTCAATCACTCAAGAGGCATAGCTCCAAATCCAGCTGGGGTATATTTCACCTATAGATAACGTAACGCCTTAGAAAATTACAACCTTTTGAATATTGAGATAATTTTTATTTTTGTTTGTTTGTTTTTTTTTGTTCATTCATTAAATTGGATGTACCACTGTTATAAAAAAGAGCAGTAACTCTGTAAAAGAAACTATAAACTAAACTTTCTTTTGTGGGGCTTACCGTTAACATACATATATATCACTTACATGCGAAAAAAAAGTGAGTACGACTATGTGTTGTCGAATTATTCTTATGAACAGCTACGGTAGCATTGATGGAATACCACATGACGATTATATCCCACTTTTTTACAGTCGAGAGATAAAAAAATCACAATTTAATTATATTTTGAGTATTTAATATTGTCGCTCAAATCAGCTTACAAATAATAGTAAAATGAATTTTAAAAAAAATATTATTCTGCACCATGAGTCCAAAATTGCATAAAACTAAGATGGAATAATATAAAACAACAATTATAGTCAAACTTTTTTATGACTACTCGCAAGCAAATGTTTTCTTTTTTTATGACGAATAAGCTGTTATTTGTCACCAAACATGGTAGTTAGAATAATGTTTGAAAGGATTCTTTTTTCTCGAGACGTTATTATTCATTACTAATTGAAATGCATAAATAAATCAAAAATTATCATTTCATACCGTCATTTACGTAACGTTAAATATTTGTAGCATCAGTTTATATTTTCTCTGAAAATGTATTTTATTGTCTTTTATTTTAAATATGACACATTATCGTTGGTGAACAGATCAGATAATGAGTACACGAAAAGACCCCTCTCGACGTTGCAGTAGCAACTAGTATTTCCACATGCATGCAATTTAAGTATGAAAAGTAATAGAGTTACGTTTATATTTAAATACTATTATTTGTAACTGCCATAGTGGACATTTTTTCTTCAATGCAGCAAAACTAGATACAAATACGTACAGTGATTGCATTTATTTCATTTAACCTTAATGAAATCAAAATTAGGAAATACCTGTATTGTATTTTAAGCTTCGCGGACGTAAATCGTGGGTTTTACTGTCGCAAATTGAGTTTACCTAGTGATGCGTAGCGGAGCTAGGTAAACGGATATTTGCGACAGTAAAACAAAGATTTACGTCCGCAAAGCTTATAATACAATAGTTATCTCCATTCCAATGCAATACTAAAAAAAAAATATTTTTCCTTTTGCTTGGACCTAAAAATCGCATAAATTAAAATTCCGCGAAATGTTGTTGATGACTTTGGCGCATAAATGTCACATAAACAACATGACGTCATATGAAGACTTCCAGTGTAAAATGTAAAGATCAGACGTTTTTAAGCTTCGTGTACGCTTCAATATTGGAAAAAATGTAACTAAAAGAAGCTTGTAAGGTAGGGATTTTAATTATTGTTGTGTATTGTTGTAAATATAACATGTAGGATTTCACGTTTTCAAGATGGTGGCTCTTTCCAAGTGGACCCCTTAGTTACGACTTGTAGATTGAGAATTTTACGCAGAATAATAGCCAATCAAATCCGACTATACAATTGCATTAGAATATTTATTTTTAAACAAGTGAAAATGGTACACTTATTATCTGAAGTAAAATGTTTTATTAGCTCCCAATAAGTAATGAGATTTGTGCTGATTGCACAGAAAGGACATATATAATCTGGAAGGCAACAAAAGTCTTAAATTACAAGTAGACATCAACAAACCTTAGAAATTTCTCTGAAATTCTCAGATTTTATCATGAATAACTGTAGTTTGATATTTCTTAATTGTGTAATATATTTGATACACCTTCAGGACACGCTGCGAAATTATACAAAAAACGTTGTTGTAAGTGATATTAAATTCTTAAAACAACAGAACAAAAACAAATGAACAAACAACAAATAAAACAAACAAAACAAAATTAGGTTAAACAATATATCAAATTTGTTCAAAGGAAAATAAATATGAACTCTCAAAATCTAAAATGTGCCGGTTATGATACAGCGTGTAATTAGATCAGTTTAATATCATTATCGACCTTTATTGACAAAACGAAATATGCTAGTTTGGTGCTGTTTGGTACGTAGGTAGTAATTTCAAAGAAATAAACTTTATTTTCATTTGGTACTAAGGTCTCCGTTTTCAATCTTAAAGTGAAAAAGAAGTTGTATATCTAAAAATGTATTGAATTCATAGATTATTACTTGCAATAAACAAAATATGCTAAAGGTGTACAAAGTTTATTTCGTTTCTTTCCTGAACTTTTCACCGAAATCGGAGAATAATTGTTCACCTGATGTATTTTATTCTACAACTTGTAGCAATCTGCTGTATCTCACACAAGACCATGATTGAATCACATATATTATGTTCTTGCTTCAAATTGTTTCAGTAATGTTACAAATGCTTATTTTTGACAATGTTCAATACCTTGGTGGATTAAAAATGATCAATATGTAACTAGTTAATTAGTTCTAGGTATACGTTTAAACACAAATCGTGAAAGTACTTAATTTTTGGTACAGATATTTATGAGTTTCGAGGAATATGTTTTCAAAAATACAACGAGGACATTCAAACATGTCTTAGTGACCACCTCTATATAAATACATCCTGTCTTATTTCATCAAAAATATAGTTCCCAGTGAAATTAGCTGTATACAAAATATAGTAACACCTGTCTTATCTGACAAGTGACTATAATGTATCTCCAAAATGCCTTATTTAACCTTTGTTAAGTGACTTTTTGTCATTTCTAAAGTTGAAAAAAAAATAAATTTTAAAAATTCATTTTCCTGAACACGAAAAAAGAACAGTGATAGGTTTTTTAAAATGCTTGTTTAATTATTTCTTAAACAAAAAGTCCTAATCAGTGTATTGATAAGATGAAATAATGATTAAATATTATATTATTTATTTGACAAACAATCAAAGCTTTATTCAAATATTCATAAATTATAACGTAATTTACTAAGATTGTGGCTTTACTTATAAAACTTGGACTACTGTGACACAGACTTTACATGATACTGGAAAACTTTCAGGGTATACTTTATTTTCTAACACTAGAAGTGCAGTATACTTGAAAGCAAATATGAGTACTAAAACCAATAAAAGTTATATACTAATTTTAAATTTAAAACATAACTTTAATCCAGTAATAAGTCGGTAGGTTTTCATATCAGCAAAGCATTTTTTCGTGTCGATAAACCCTAAAACGTCTATAATAGAAAAAAACACCTGTGTGACATTTTTCTTACCTCCCCTACAAGGTTACGTAAGACAAGTTTTCATATCAACAAAGAATTTTTTCTTGTCGATAGATTTAAAGTCTTTATAGAAAGACTACATGTCTTATGTGAACTTTCTTCTGACCTCACCTGAAAGGTCACATAAGACAGGTTTGACTGTACATGGATCTTACTTTTAATAGCTTTTTTATTCAGCGCTACAACTTTGAATTCTACTCAGGTACTTGGAGTAAACTACACAGTGATTCCATTACCTATGCGGGTTCACTGTACGTATGCGTTCTAGAACCAGAAATTAAAGATTTAACTATTTAAATCACTCTGTCGCTCTGTTATTTGTTTATAAAGATAATGTAAAGATTTTAACTTACATTAATATGAATCATATTACTTTACTAAATATTATTTTAGAAATACCTGATTTGCTAAAGGTGTAACTTTACAGTCCGAAACTTTATTCCTAACTGAAAGATATTTGGCTAGAAAGAAAGCTTTATGGATTTTAGAGTTTCTTCTCTAAAAGTATACAATAAACAGTATTATATTTCGAATTCTGATTAATCGTTCTACATGTATATGTACACCAGGTGAAACGTTCAACATTACCATTCGCACCATTATCACTGAAACATACATCATTTACTATTGCACCATAACATATTTACCACTGAACCATACACGCAATTTGAACCAGGCACCATTTCTCATACACCATTCCCCATACACCATTTACGGTGAACCTTTCCCATATATTTAAACCAAATAAGGCATACATGTAGAGAGGCAAACAGAATTAACAGAAATATTTATTATTGCATTAATTTCGTCATATCTCGAACATTTAACGTTTGATAAATCATGAAAGGTTTACCAGAGAATAATTAACATCTATCGCTGAACGGTTCTTTGTTTTAACTGCTGCAAAAGTCACTAAATGCTAAGCTTTTTGGAAAGCTTTTACCACATAAACGCGGCTTTTCTTTATATATCTATGTCATAAAACAATTAGTTTGTTTTTCTGAAGAAAAAAAACAATGTTGACGTTACATGTGCATGTACAATACGGTTCGAATTTAAATCTTGACTTTTCTTCCTAAAGATATATAATAAGTCTGTTAATTTTTAAAATTAAATTATAATGTTCTTCCAAACATTGCAATCTTTCTAATATTTTAGTACTTTTGAGTATTTACACTGTATTTCATATTTGTTTAAATAAAAAGCAATCGTCAAAAGAATTGTCTTACGGAACACAGGTAAGATTTCATACAGGTAATATAATCTTGAACTTTGTCTTAACGATAATAAAAAGTACGACTGAAATATTATGAAATCAAAGGTTATTCTCTTTACTTAATATTTTCGGAAATTATTTATTGACTCTTAATATATTAAATATATAAAATTATTCATTTGTTCTTGTATATTAAATATTAATTTAAAATATTTTTGAATGATTGTTTCTCTAAATCCTTAATTTTTCAAATGAATTAATAGATGTAAATTTGTGCTATATTTCATTAGATTAATAAATGCTTTAACTGAACAGTTTCTGCAAACCGAATGTAATATATTTTTATTCTTGTACATGGCAAAATGTTGTAACTAGCGAGTATTCATTAATTACACGATTCCTCATACATGATACACCATTTGCCATTCCTCATACACCATTCCCTATACACCATTACCAATACACGCACGCAAGTGAAGCACACCATTTGCCATTTACCACTGAACCATACACGCACGCAACATAACCCATACACGTTATTTTGGTAATGTTGAACGTATCAATCGCTGTAGTAATAGCAGTCATATTTAATTTTATACATGGGTAATTCCGCACTCTTGTTAAGACTTTTTCGATAACATAAACTGATGATTTAATGTTTTTATTGCCAATTTTCTTTTAAAAGAAACTTAAATCAGAAAGGTTTCAAACAAATCATACGAATAACCACGATGGATGACGGATGCACAAATAAGATAGTGGTTTGCGGTCATTATGTGATGACTGTATCATACTTTGTCTTTATTCAGTTGACCTACAGACTTACCCTTTGTGCAAACCACAACTTCATACTGCTTTGTTCTATCCGTTCCTTATGGTCTGGACATGTCACATCTTTAGAATCCCTGAAGTAGCAAGGTGACTTCATATTTCTACACAAAAATTCTATTGTGAAAGGTACACCTTTATCGTCACTTTTTTCTTTTCCAATTGCTGTTATTTTATAAGTGTCTGTAATTCTTTGTATGGCATCAACCAAACATTCCTTTACAGATGTTGCAAAGTCAGGACTGATGTAGGTCCAAGACTTTTTGTGTATAAGAAAAGCATCAATGCGTTCCATTTTTGCTTTCAGTAGCAGCAACAGCATCTTGTTTATGACAATAACAGCCATCCCCGGAAACAAAAGCGGTCGTTGATTGTGGTATTTTACTTCCCACTGACCCAAACAGCAGGCAATGAGCCTAAATCCAACTGCAGGTGGCATAACCATGCTGTCAAACTTGAAAGAGATACCAGTAGACTTGGATTTCAGATCCAGTTGTTCAAAGTATTCTATGTTGCATTCGTTGTTGATCATACTCGGTACGTAGAAAAAATCAGATTTAATAAGATGTCCTTCCTTTGGGTCGTGCAATCTTGGCTCGGTCAGGATATCAAGGTGAATCATGAGAGAAATGAGAAAATTACTGTATTCACCAATTTCTTTCATTTTGTTCCATAGTTCAGTAATAAGATCTTTCTTCAAGATTCCGGAACGTTGCATTTCGTTTACTGCCTTACTTCGCGTTTTTTCGTCTTCACAGAACATTTTATCTGTAATAAGTGATTTCAATGCATCAATCAGAAATGGTGGAGAAAGTATGATGTGCTGATCAAGACCAGGTAATGGGAAATACAAAATATCTCCCTGTGAATGATGCATACTGAGAAATAGCTGAAACTCGTGTTCTGACAACGGTTTCACAGGATTTTGTCCGTTGATTTCTCTTGCTTTTTCTACGGACATAATTTTCAAACCTTTTTCTGCATACTTGTTGAGAACCATTTCTAGATGAACCCATGACTTCGGCATTTTTTCTTCCCATGAGGGTTGGGAGTATGTAAGCTCAACAATGGTCTTCTTCAGAACAGCAATCTCTGGATCATCGGGGTCCATGGCGTTTACAAATAGCCTGTCTTTCAAAACCAGGTGGTCCATTATCGTGGTGCCTTGGAACATTTGTTCTATTCCTTCATAGATATGCTGTCGTTGCCCCTCTACTTCCTCCTGTTTAAGAGAAGACAAAACATGGTACAGAATAAGATTCAGCTTGAAATAGATGTTGTTTGCTTAATAATTTTCTCATGAATCATGCTATCATTATTTTTCCCATTACCTAGTTTATGACCTATGCAACAGAGTTGAAGGCTTCTTTTGAATTGCGGATGAAGAACAGCAATAAAGTACTGTTCCTGTACTTCTCAAATATGAACTAGATTTTTATTTATATCAGTATTTCATCTTAAATTTTGGAATTTAGGATTGTGCTGAACACAACCGGTGGAGACGGACATGTACTTCATATCAGAGTGGATCTTTTTGTGGAAATCTGGTCCTATTTGTATGCTTCTGTTCGTTGCTGAGTTATGTCTTGTTATCCGGACATTATAGTTTGCCGAACTATCAATATATACAAATATTCATACATTAATAGTAATTCTCTTAGCTTTAGAAAAGGGCATGGCGATTTGCTAACAGAAAGGACATACAGTGTACATAAATAACGATTGAAAGGGCACGTTATTTTCTTGAGGAAAACTGTATTTCAAGACTTTGAGCCGAACTGTATACATATATCTGTAATTTACTTGTATTTTAAGTGGACTTCTTCTTGGTATATTATATCTTTTTTAAAATAATAAGAGTTAAAATGCAGGGTCCATTAAACAGTTAGGTGCAGTCCTAACCTAACACAAAGTTAACTTTACCCAGTCAGCTGGACTGTTTTTCTTGAAAAATCCTTGACTGCTAAATTGTCATTGAAAGACCAGAGTTAAGTTTACACAAACTTCTGGACGGCCCAGAGGACTGGTTTTATATTAAGCTGAAAAAGAACTGTTCTAGACTATCACGACGACCGCTCTACATTGTCAATATGACAAAATTTAGAATTGTCCAGAGGACTTGTCAAGCGGTCAAGTGGACATCGTCAGCTGAACAGATTTATCAGGAGAAATATCATCACGATAAGGATCAATTATGCATTGAACAGCTTGCAGTTTATTTAAAATATTAATGTTCATTATCTGTTAATTATAATAACAAATAATATCTCTGCTTAAGATTTGAAGAAAAAAAAAATTCTGATCGCTTTATTGGGTGTCTGCCTCGATGTACGCGTTCCATATAAACAATGTGCTATGAAGAAGCTATTTACATAAATGTTATGATTGGTGAATTGAAAATAAATATGAAAAAAGCAAGACAAACAAAATAGCTACAAATTATTACAGCAAGTTTCCTTATCTTTAAATATATATCAATTATATTATTTGCGTTGTTTATATGAATCAGTCCGCTTCACAAATTTTCTACTCTTGACAAAAGCAGTTCTCTCGCCGAAACTTGTCCTATTGACAAAATAATTCAAAAGGACATTTCTTAACATGTAGCAGTCTTCTGGACATTCTAAAACTGTCAGGTTTCTGATATCAATTTAACTTAAATCAGTGAAGTTATCAGATCAGCAAGTTTAGCTTAGTCAGCTTGGATTTTAGGTTGGGTTTGGACAGCACCTAACTGTATTTACAAAATACCCCTCAAAAAGCATATTATTAAGGAAATAGGGCATAGCACCACAGAAAGAGAAGCTCAGTGTTTTGAAATACTAGACTGTATTGTAAGTGCTTAATTTTTGTCATGACTGGAAGGAATTGCAATGCATATATTATATGAACATATTACATCTTAAAAGTTTTTCAGGTTAAAAATTTTCTTGTATAGAGATAAGAAGATAACTATATTGAACGTTCCGTCCACTTTTAAATAACTTGGATGAAGATAGTAAAGTTAGTAGATAATTACATATTAAACAATAATTTATTAGATTATTGAAATTGGTGACATACGGTTATTTGGAAGAGTACTAGTTTTTCCCGCATAGTCGTTGACATCAATATAGTTTTGTTTATTTTCATAAAAATGTGTTTATTGTTTATTAGAGATTGAATAGGGAAGGTTCATAACTTTTTAATAGCTGTTTGTAACTGGTAATCCACTTGTGGTGAAAAGAATACTGTTACTGATCTTATATTGTTACCTTTGATACTGTGTTAGAGAATGAGTGATTTGCAGTTTCAGTACACCCTGTCACAGTTTGTTGTGACAACAGAATCGAAAGCTTAAATAATCTGGGGGTAGTCATGCTTGGTATGTTGAAGGGTTAAGACTTTTCAACAGCGGAAGAACTCAACCTATTGTTGTTTAAAGATACGTGGATCTACGCCCACGCCAACAAACTAAAATTTTGATTATGGCTATTGCAAATTCAGTGACTAATGGAGCATTTTGTGCCGCTAAACATGTCTTCAACTTCAAAATGGAATTACCAAAAATGCATTCAATCTACCTCGCGCAAGATTCTGATGACAACTCCATCTAATAGCCAACGCCGTCGAAGCCGGAAAGATCGTCTTGAGAACGATATCTTGGCTGCATTTCACGTTAAACCGTGCGTACGGCTCGGAAAATATAAACTCCACAATATGATAATAAGCAAAGTTATATAGGTTTCAACACGCGACAGTGGAATACCTTCATTGTTCTCCAGGTTCACTATTTCCGAAGAGACTGGGAGTCCAAAGCAATCAAGAGAAATCTAGATAGATCTAGGTAAAATTTCAGACCGGTAGATCCAAGAATCCAGAAACCAATCCTTAGTTCTTTCATCACGGCCGTCTGAACAACACTGATGTTAAACTCAGCGCAAGAAAGTGTTCACAAGTCGATCATACGCGAGTTTTCTCGAAGAAGAATCGCCAGACTGCAGAAAAATACGGTCGAGTTGAAGAAAAAATATCTTTTTCTGTGGCATTCCTACATCAATCCTCCTTACTACGTCGATTTGTTTCCGCTGTTTGTCCTCGACATCACCAAACAGAGGAAACCTTCCAGAAAAGCATTAGCGATATGACCATTTGAGCTTTTGCTTTGCTTCTCTCGGACAGATTGATCAATTTCCACGTAAGATGGATATCATATTCAAATTAAAAGGGTACCACACAACTACACCGGGGTACAAGACGAGGAATTCTCAAACCGTAAAAATGTGAACTGTTTGTCTCAGAGATGAGAAAATAAGATCTTAACCCAATGCAAAGCGTGCTTTTGTCATTTTAAAGTACTCTTACTTTTTTGTTATAGCATTTAATTGCTTTCGCTTGAATTTGTATTTTTTCTCTGTCGGATAAGTCAAAGGTGGAAATTCCTTATGGAGAGGGTACTTGACGGTACTCGGCGGTTTGTATTATCTGACGGGATTGGTGTTCGCAGTTTGGGAATGTCATTATATGTCTAACTAGAAAGAGATGTTTTCTTATCTTTTGGAATAGTTTAAATTAAAGGTTATTTATGTATCCTCTGGCAGACGAACATTTGCTACATCATCTGTATACGAAGTTTAGAAATTTGAAAGATTATGAAGGAAATTAAAATACTGGAAGTCTAGCTCCATCATATGAAACAATTAATTGATCTTTATTTAAAATCGTTAAAAATTCAAAATATGACAAAAATATTTGATTTAGGATATATATTTGATGCAGATCTCCAAATTTCAAATAATAATAATCATAATTAGTCATTAATGAATTATTTCACAAGTTGTGATTATTTCATTCGTTCTTAAATGTTGATTACCTTTGTCTAAGATTTTGACATATTCAACACAAAGTTGAAGGACCAAGCTTTATTTGAGTTTTATCTTTAAAATAGCATAATATCGGAAAAATAATTTCTATCTTGAAGTGTTGATACTGTAGAAACATTTATTTTCGTAGGTTAAAAGGAGAAGGGCCACGAAGGGCACATTTCGGCCCTAAAAATCCAAGTATCTAATATCACAACATCGTAGATGTTTTTGACCTCTTAAGATATCAACTTTCAGTGATAAAAAAAAATTATGAGCATATTTTTCACTTGTCATAGTAAAATGACCTTCAAAAGTAAGGTTAAATTACAATTTTACCCAAAATAGACAATTTTCAAGCAATTTTGAATGCTATTTTCTACTAGAAAACATTGGCCACACGCTTCGAACAAAAATATTTTAGGATAAAAAGATGTATTTCGATGAGACAAACATTTTTAAACAAGAATAATTTTGTTCGAGGAATGTGGCCAACGTTTTCTTGAAGAAAAACTGTATAAAAATATGCATAAATGTGATAAAAACCTACATTTTCCCTCAGTTACACAGGATTGTGACGTCACTGGGACGTCTCCAGTAAAGTCAGGTCTCAAAAAGTGCCTTTTTTCATCTAATATCATCTAAAATTAACGTTTTCACTCATTTGTTATGTATTTATTTAAATCCTAATTTTACCGAATTTTACGGCCATTTAAGACCCTTTGTGAACCTACTCTGTAGTCTTTCGTGCCTTTTTTGCTAACTGATGAATGCCATTTGCAAAAATGCCTGAAGATTTAAGTATTATACCCAAATATTTATACTCAGATACTAAAGAAAGTTCTTTTCCTTGGTACACGAATATTTGACCCTTCAGCGTTCGATCAGACTTATTAAAAATAACAACATTTCATTTATCCAAGTTGAATTCCAGACTTCATTTGTTACAAACGTTATCTCTTACAATGTATTCAGTTCTACAGACCATGTGCGCTATTTGAAAGGAGACAAGATCATCTGCATACTTGAGGCAGGATAAAGGTGTATCATCTAGCCCTAGTGGTTCACAAGAGAAGTGAAAGCATTTGACAATCATTTATATATAAAGAGAAAAACGCAGGGTACCAGATACTGCATTGTCAGACACCTGTTTTAGTAGAAAAGGTATAGCTTGTTTTAACAGAATACATAATAATATCGTGCATGTATTTCGGAATATGGATGAAAGAAAGGACCTTTTATGTTGTATTTTTTTACATTTGTACCACAGAGCCTCGCCATTAACAGTGTCAAAAGCTTTCCTGATGTTAACAAAATGAGCAAATATATATTTATTCTCTTTAAAGGCTTTAATTAATGAGGGTTTTAAGTGTAAGGATGTGATAACTTTTCTGACAAATCTTACGAAAGCCAAGATCATTTCGTAATATCTACTATTATCTATAAAATTATCCAATCTATTAAACAGGATTCTGCAAAAGAGCGTGCTAAAGCAGATTGAAATTGCTATTCCCCTTGTCATTTGAAGGATCGGAGCTACCACCACCCTTGGAAATAAGTTTCATAATATTTTCTCTCCAGTAGTCGGGGAAAACTTGTGATCGAGAATTAAGTTAAAATTAGTGACATAAATATCAATAAGAGCAGGGATAGAGAATGCAATCATTTAATTTGAAATATGCTCCATGCCACCTTCTTTTTTAAATTGAAGACTTGTAACTGCTTCATTTATTTCATCAGTTGTAATGACTCTGTTTAGAATATCATTATTAAAATCAGCGTAAAAGTCATCTACCTTCTCCAAATCAAAAATAACTGTACACTATATATTCATCAAAGACTTAGGGGAAATTTCGAGAGATGAGGCTATATTTAGGGATTCTTTATAACTATTGAATGATCAAAGTAGAAAATTAAAACAGGAATACAACTAAATAATCAAAGTGAAAAAAGGAGAAAACCAAAATAAAATAAACTCCAAAGGTTCAAAACAAGAACGCCCACAAATCTCCCAGCATCATGTGTAATCAATTTCTTCAAATTTATTTTAATGTTGTTCTTCTAGTTTGGCATGAAAGAACTATAACAGTATCGGATTGTTATTGTAAAACATGAATGCCAAAGGAAATTTGACAAAAGAATGGAAAAAATAGAGTAATATAGAGATGAAAATCCAACAATAAAAACAAAAGAGCCAATCTTAACCAGTTATGCAAAGAATCATCCATGACAAACTAAAAGATCACATGACTCTGCACTGTACACCTCCCCATGAGTATCAGTTGTTTATTAAATACAGGGGAAAAACAAAGATACTGTATTAACATATTTTCTCTACTTAACATCTATATATTTTTATTATTATTATTTATTTATTTTTCAAAAGAAATTTTACATAATATATGAACAATAACATACATTTTCAACATACAAACGAATCATTCATACAAACATTTTGATAGTATTTCTTCTTGTACTTTTAATTTTGATTGTAAAATTATCATTCATTCCAAAAAAGCAGATCTATACTACATGAAAGAGGGTTTCACCTTGCAGAAAAAGTAATAATTTCTATTTTTATAAAGTCTTATGTAAATTTAGTCTACCAAGTTGATGTGCTTACTGCTTGTGGTGGAGGATTACTGATTTTCGAATTCTTCAAAAAGATCTTTTAATCTGAACCATCTTTTGTCAAAAGGAATCTGCTTTCCATTAATATTACCTAAATATTTCTCGACTTTAAAATAATGAAATAAATCCTTTTCAGTGATGAAAGACAAAGATTCTCATTTCTACATCTTTGTCTGTATACATAAAATTTAAAAATCAAGACATCACATTTTCTATATTGTATTCTCTGCCCATTTTTTCCAAAACACGACATCAAATGATGTAAAATGGAGGAGAATTGAAGTTCTACTGTAGATCCAATTTTCAAAAAAGAAAAACATCATCACGTTTGTCATAAATCTTAGACTTCAGTTGCCCCTCTATGGAATATATAAAGATACGGAATGGGTTTCAGTTATTATTTGACGTATTTACTGAGATTTGTACATTATAAATAGTTTGGTGTTAGTGTTATATGTATTACTAGTTTGTGCGTTTTATCTAATTAAAAACACAATTTTTTTTCTGAAATGTTTGTTGCAGATTGCTTAAACTTTCCTTGTAGATAGAGGAATATTTTCCAAGAAAGTATTGGATATATTTTACTGTGAAACCTGATTGTTGTTTTTTTATTTAACTAAAGATGTAGTATATTTAAAACAAGTGGGTGGTTGTAAAACACAATATTCAATTATCTTTGAAGTTTTGACTGGTGAATAGTTAAAACTCGAATGCACTTTGAAGTTCCCTTAATCCTAATTAATTTTTGACTCGAAAAGAAACTAAGGACCATCTTAACGGGTATCTTAAAGACGAAATAATAATGATCAACGCCATGTTCAGTTGAAAAAACACTTATATAAAAAAAGAATATTTGTTTTGCCCAGGAAATCAAAAATTAAAAACTGTTCTACAAAGATCAATCCAAAAGGCCTCTGGACAAATTCTACTTTAAAGTTCATTAATAAAGGTATTTAGTGTTACTAAAATAATTTGGATAAATGTTCAATTATTTTGAAAGTTCAACGGTAAAACGCTAAGGGTTTTTTTTTTGTATAATCAAAAGCCGTTGTTATATTTTTGTTAAATTGTCAACGAGGAGTGTCATTTTAAAAAGAGTCACTCACCACTAGAGAACAAAATAACAATACATGAAAAATATTTCTGAGAGTACACTTCAATCATTATGACTAACAGTATTGTTCATGGTATATTTTGATTAACGCTTATACTGTAATATTCAGCTTGATCATTTGTTATTTAAATACAGAACTGATCGGCTTTATATTGTGATGTTTTCATGGATTTTGAGATAAAAAATTGTTGCGTGTTCGGAATTACCACTAACATATTTGCTTCTTGTTTTCCCCTTATACCAATATTCATGATGCATAATGTATATGGAATCGACTTCGAGCAATTAATAAGTTTTTTCCTGGGATGTTATTATTATTATAATTCTTTAAACAATTGACTGCTGTTACCATGAAAATTGATCAACCCAAGTTAGCAATATTTAAATAAAATTGTTACTCTAAAACATTTGTAGTTAACATCATGAATTATTGAACCACTGCTGAATTTCCGTGTAAACGCTTCAAGCATTATGGCTCCTAATAACTGCCTACCTGTCCCTTTCCCTGACGCTACTTCTCAATTAGCAGTAAGAATTATCTTGTTTCTGCTCATAATATCAGTTATTGTTTTGTATGGATTTTTATTGCGCAACCAGATGTTCTTTTTTTAGTGTTACATATGTACTTCGTTAAAAATGACATGATTTTAAAATTCCGAAAAAAGATCTTTAACTTCTGTCTATGTTAGCCTTTCGACTCCTCGGACTAGACACCGGGTAATTATCTGGAATATTACAGTGTATACTCTCAACATGATGCTTCATGCCAATATTTTTTTTATTTCCTTTGGTGGTTTTTCAAAACTTGAAAGAGACCACCCTTGCATTATTTCTGTATAATGTTAGTGCAGACGGATCAATAGTGTCAGAAAGGATTTAAGGTAACAGGTCCATAAATGACTACTCCTACATTTTTTCTTAAATTTTGCCTGCGCATTGTACATAGAAAACTCTCTTAGGAAATCGAAAAAAAATACATACCTTACCGAATTAATTTCGGAGATAGAGCCCTGTAAAGATTGAGGGTAAAAGA
>JAOXYI010722698.1:0-13999 GCA_028566495.1 Lithophaga antillarum
ACATTAGGAATCGGAATTCGCAATTCACGCTCTCGATTTTGCATTATTTTAGTATGTTTATCATACAGTAATTCCATTATCCATAAAAGATACAGATTCTCTTGTTAAGTGTATTTTCGGATTAAAGGTAGAAGCACTCTTAGGCAAAAGAGATGCCTTACGAAGAAAAGTGTAAAACGCAACTAGTGACGCTGCCCAAGAACCTTCGTTGAAAGGAAGTGATAAATCCATAAAACTTCAATCTTCCGAAGGATATTAACAGTTACTGGTAGTTTCTGTTTTGGAGGTTTCTGTATTGTTCTATATACAAATTTAAGTAACGATTTTATCCTATAAGATTGTAATGGATTCTCCAGTCCAGCTTCCATGTGAAGTAAACAACTAATGTTCACATAGGGATGCTTGTATAAGAAAATGCACGTGCTAAAAATACGATATATTTGCAAACGGTCTCAATAGAACATGGCAGTGGTTCATTACCAAAATAAAGACAGAAAACGAAGAAAACTTTTCAGGTGACTTCTGTACGTCGCTTTTGTTGACTGCAAACACATATTGTCTCTACAATTTAATATCTCTGTCCAAATATCTTTCTTGAGTGAATATTAAGTCTGTGAAAGATACAAATAACATTCATATGACATATTTTGACCAATCAAAATCTGACAGTAGAATAAAGTCATCATGTTTCAATAAATGACCAGTTGCTACTAGTGCAAAGTCTTCATTGTCTATTCTAGACAGGTCATCGGCGACAGTATTTTCATTCGACTTCAAATACTTTGTAATAACAGCTAATAACATGAATAAGTAATATATCTCGCGTCAAAAAGTCATGCCTATACATCATTCTTGATAGATCATTTATTTAATGCATATTTTGTTGCTATATTATTCGGTAAATAATGACATGTTTATTTTCCAACATTTGCTCCACCTTCTTAAAGCTATCAGTACTCTTAATAGTTCCTCTAAGTTAGTATGTAGGTTTGAATATTGGGGAAATTCAATATCCCAGTTTACGTAAAACCACACATCACGATAAACAGCCGCACCTCCAGCTAAACACGCATCCGGAGATATTGCGATATGGGGCAACAGTGAACTATATATGAGAACAACCGTACTATTGAACTTTTCGCATGCTTTATGGAGATACAGAAGGTCCTGCCTAGTACCTTGATTAAGACGAACACTGCACATTAAATTAATTAAATGACGAATAAAAGGTCGGGTGGCATGCAACAATTTGGCAGCCCAATTAAGCTTCCCTATATTTTGTCTTTTTGTAGCCTTTTTCTTTGGTAACCATACATCTAAATCAGTCTTAAGCTCGCATAATTTTGTTTCTAGAACAGACACTGTCTACCAAAACATCCAAGAATGTCAACTTTTGTGTTGGGTAAACAACTTCCTGCCAGTTAATCTTGAACCCTACTGACCCTAATTATTCTAACAACATCTAAATATACACACTCTTAAACCCTTTACGGTTAAGCATACGTGTTACACTTTCTGTTATATGCGGGCTTTTTGTCGGGCTTGAAAGCGCCATGAATTAAACGAATTTTATCACTATCTGGTTTTGGTACCGCACCAAGTGCACTACAATTTTTGGTTTATTACTCGTAATTATGTAATTATTGTTTTTGATTTCTTGCAAGATAACATTTGCAGTTGCTAAACGTTTTTCTTCAGAATTATACCATCTCTTTATGATTATCAGTTTCTGCAGTGTCAACACAAGATTCATCTATTATAGAGAATCCACGGCGAATGCCATTTCAAATAAAATGCCTGTCCTTATTGAACCTTAACTCCTCGTCCCATTTTTCAGTTTTGTCTGTAAGTGGGCTGGAAACGAGGGTTTGCTATTTGAAGGTACTGTCCTTTATCAACTAATGGAGATAATCCGGATGTTTCTCGTTACAACACAACAGATACATCTACATCTGCAGCTTACCTAGACTTGTACCCATCGATAGACAACGGTTACAATCAAGGCTATACGACAAACGTGATGACTTTAATTTTCCGATTGTGAACTTTCCTTTTCCGAGTAGCAATATATAAGTGTCGCCGGCGTATGGCGTTTACATTTCACAGTTGATCCGCTACTCTAGAGCTTGTGTCCACTATAGCGACTTTCTAGATAGAGAGTTATTACTGTTACAAAAACTACTCAATCGAGTCCAAATTGATTTCATGACTTCGGAAATGTTATGGTCGCCATTACGAGCTGGTCGACCTGTATGGAATGTCCGTATCATAGATGATTACGGACATGTTCCTAGTAGTCATTATCCATTCTCCATACCTGATTTTCGATTTGTTACCGGCTTTTGTACATTGGGCAACACGACGGGTGTCACATGTAAAACAGGATATGTTTACTTTTCTAGAGCACCTGATGTCACTCGCTGTTTTTATGGGAGTTCGTATTGTCCTAGCTTTAGTTTTCAGTGTTGTGTCTGTATTCTACTCCCACTTTTGTGTTTGTGCTTGATTCACTGTTGGTAACAGTCTTGTCTGGTCCTATAAATATGTGACTTTTAAACTTCGGTATTCTTCTCATTCTATGCAAAAGAAAACATTTTGTTGTTGTGTCTGTCCAAACTTTCAAAGAAATTACGGTATGTAAACAATGTATACAACAAGCTGTAAATTATCGAACAGTCTGTGATGAATATTAAATCTTTCTGTCTAACCAAAAATGAGCAATCCTTTGTAATCAATATGTTTAACATAGTCTCTTCACTGAAGAGACAATTCTCTCTGAAAAATGAATTGTGAGAGGGAAAGGTAGTTCAATACTTTGTTACAAATAACTAAATTGATAAATGTAATAAAAGTTATCTTGAATAATCAATGTGTTCTAATATAAATTTAATTATTATATTTCTGAATATTTACAAATTCGCAGGCAATAAATAAAGACAGTAGCATTTATATGAGTGTAGGAGTAAACATTAAATTTCTTTTATATGTTTATGACAGTTTGATTCGGTAGGACAGTATTTATGGATGGTATACGATTTACTATACATTTGCCAAATATTGTCTTCCTGCAAATCTTTTACTTCTTGGTCTGAATTTGGTTCCCTCATCTACTACAGCCTTCGGGTCTTTTTCCAGTCGTTCACTTTGACTGGATATATAAATGTCGAGGTCAACAAGTATGTGTTTGAATTCCTCGTTAACTGTATATCCACCAGATTTGCTGTGTTTCCATCGTTTATTCCGAGCATTACACTTCCTTTCAAATTTACACTTTAGTTAGTTACGCAACAGCCAACAGGTCGTCCCACCGTCAACTCTTCTTGTCCAACGTTGGTGATGATTCTTCTAGATTTTAGTTCCCAAAGTGAATCCGATTTTCATTCCAATAATGGATCTGACGATTTGTCAATTTAAATCGTTCTTGAATTATGAAATTTTCCATTGTCCGAACATTACTTGATTGCATACTTCGTTTGTCGTCATGGTCTCACTAAATTGATGCAACGACTTTAGTTTCCTCGGTAGAGATCAAATTTTCACAGTTCTGACCGCATTAAATCTCTTGTGCAATTTCAACCCAAGACCTTGCCATTGTGGCAGGGCAGACACATTTAAACCAAATAATGCTGCAAAACTTTCTGACGATTACTGATTAAAGCTATTGCAAGGATGCAGAAAATATATATATAACTTTTGGCCACGCTAATCGGATCACAGTTTAATTACCAATAGTCGCTATAATAAAATGTTAGAAATATTTACATGAGAAAGGAGGTAGGGTGGCGGTAATTCCTGCACACATGTCATAATTTTCACTCACCGCTTGTGTCTGTCTTAGCATAATATTGTGCAGAACATTGAATATTTTACTTGCACATGTTTTGTTTGCTAATGTTAATTTTAATGAAGTTAATAAATTGCTGCAAAAAAATAATTGATTGAGTTCTTGGTTGTGTGATACCCATGCCAACAAAAATGTTAACCAGCTGTTATGAGGAGCAATTTAACCAAAGAATTACCTTTCATCTACATGAATATGTATTTATTCAGATTTTGTTGAGTAATTATTTTTCAGTATAAATCTTTATTGCCAAACATTTATTCAGGTTATGCCTCTAAGACTATGTTCTGATATCTCAAACTTATAAAATACATGTAAGATCACAGGACTCGTGGCTTAGACAATTACAAGTGAAAATATTATTCTACTTTTCTATACACTGAGCATGAACATCTAAAAAGATTATTTCAAAGGTAAGTGATTACTCTGCAGGGTTTACTGTACAAAAATTTTTGTTGATATTCTTTAAGACAGAGAAAACTGAATATTATTAAGACATAAGAATAGTAGTCTTGATTATGACTGATATCTATTTAATTTGAGAAATGATACTGTATGCTCTTGTGGTCTTGTATGTGAGAACTCTCACCATTTTTTCTAGAGCGTCCTTTATATGATAAGTAACGGAAAGGTTTATTTTTGACTCTTAGAATTTATGGCAAAATTGATTTAGACATTATTTTATGTGGACATGCAGACCTATTACTATATCAAAATGAGGATATTGTAAATGCAGTACAGGTTTTTATTAAAACCGTAATAGATTTGGTTAAAACTTGCAGATCTTTAAACATCTTTCGTTTCTCCTTTTTTGTTCACAAATTATGTATGATAATTTAATATACCAGTTAGAATGAGAGGAAGCTTTGACTTCTTTGTACGGCACTGCCTCTCTGTGTGTGTATGTGTGTTTCGGTATTGTGTTTGTATACCTATAACTGTTTATTGTTTACATTGAAGTTGATGTCATGTTCGTGATTTGTTGTTCATTGTAGGGAGAGGGCTTTAAATAATTGTTGTCATAACTTATGCCGCTCCCAATTGCTATCTGTTTGAGCAAATAAAATCAGTTTAGTTCAATTTAATTCAATACAAAAGTCTTATGCTCAATTTTTAGGTGGATTATACACAGTTATGTGAATTTAAAAAAATAACAATAATAAAAATAATAAAGAAGCAAAATGAGTACTTTCAGAAATGGTATGTGCATATAGTATTAGGTTACATTTTGGCAATATCAGTTATAATTTCAGTTGAAACCATCCAACCTCAGTAAAGTAATATAACATTGTCAAGAGCAGAATTATAAAATGATCGTTGTACATCTTTATAATAGGAATCGGAGGTTTTGTTGGTATCTACTTTCACTTTCTAAAGTGTGTCACATGACCATCACTTGACATATACTCTAATCATAAATCCAGACTGAAATACAAATGTTGCAACCTTTCACTTATATTGTCTCTCAATAAAAAAAAACACATGTAAGTAATCAGCATAATTTTTACTCTCAGAAAAATGCTGTCGCTTTGAATAAATGTATTTTAATTTGTAACGGTAACCAATAAAGGACGACTTTTTGCAACTTTCGACTCTCACCTACCTTTGATGTACTATTATAACTTTTAGTCTAAGCATATGTGGAAAGCACCACAAAAACAGAAACTACTCTAAAAGAGAAGCTGATACCAACAAACACTAAATTATTTTTATTTAAAGGTTGCAATTTCCAAAGGTTTGAGATCTGATGACAATTGAGCAAGGTCATTCATTGTTTACAAACGCTTTAGTGATCTAGTTATATGATCAGGTGAAATAACAAAGATTGGCATGTGGAATCGGCGCCAAATACAAATGAACTAATGGGCGATTTTCTGCATTGACCTTAATTTTAATCAAAGAAATTAAAAAGACGTAATTTTACAATAGATTTAAATAAAAGTTTGTTTCATTTATTTATTTTACTGAAACCTGTGCTGTATAAAATTATGGGAAAACGCGTATATTGTGTATGTTTTAAGAAAAAAAGGGGAGGTGAGATTTCAGTGGGTAAGAAATGCAATCATAGTATTGCCAACACTACAAACTCTATTAAAAAAAGTTAAGTTTGATTAGATGCACAGTTACAACATGTACTGAACAACCTTTTTAAGTTTTGTTAAAATCTGTTTATTGGTTTTGCAGTTGCCCATAACAGGCTTGTAACTAGTGACGCAGGACATGCTTACCCTTCCGAAACACCTGATGTCATTCCCAGATGTCTTTTTTGTGGGGAGCTTGTATTGTTCAGCTTTATGTTAAATGTCTTAAGCTACGTAATATGGCGTCCATTACGATTTCTGCGTAAAAACGATGTTCGTAGTTTACTCCTATGTATTTGTAGGGAGTTGTTATTTTGTGTTAAAAAATGTATTCTTTTAAGTGGCATGGCGTCCAGCACCATTTCTGCGTAAAAATGATGTTGGTGTCGTCTCACAATATACAACGGGTGTCACTAGTGAACAAGGACATGCTAACACTTCCGGAACACCTGGTGACACTCCCGGTTTTTATGGGAGTTCGTATTGTCCTGCTTTTGTTTTCAGTGTTGTGTGTGGGTTCTTCTTTCAAGTTTGTGTTTGTGTTTGATCGTTTGTTGATAACAGTCTTGTCTGACCCTATGGATATGTGACTTATGAACTTCGGTATTCTTCTCATTCTATTGTATCGACTAATATTTAAGCCGAGGTACATGTACGAGTTGTCTGGAAATCTAGAATATTCAATTTCAAGAAAAATATAATAGAAAGTGCATGCACATCTTTATAAGATTCTTATTAATTAATTAAAGTTTGGTTGAAATACATATGGGAACCTAGCAGTTAACGTTGTAGATAACAGGTTCGCTAGACCTGGAATGGTACTGTTTTACATGCAAATACACTGTATGTGAAATACCAAGAATTCTGGGAAAAAATGAATATTGACAAAACAAGCTAGGAAGGAGATACTCAATGCCATTTGCTACTATAAAGAATTCCTGAAAGTTTGGCTGAAATTAATTGAGGAGTGAAGGAGGAGTTGCGGATAATAGATGCAGACGGACAGACTAGCACAATGAACATATACATCCCCCACTATCGCTGAGTAATATAATAATAATAATAAGCAACCTTTTGGTCCCTTTTTGAAAATACTAGGGGCCAGACCCCCTACTCCATTTTCCAACTTAGCCTGTTTTGCCACTGAAAAATCAAGAACAAAATTGCATTATAATTAGTTAAAAAAATATGAAATTCTTATATTCTGCAAAAATTAAAATTCGACCCATATATCTTGGAAATATATTGACGGACAACAGAAAGGATACAAAAGTTTGAATAGATAGAACTTTTATGATTTATAAAAAAATATTACCTAATTTTTTATATATCGCTGTATTGAAATCATTTCTAAGCACGACAAAATTAAAAACTTCAATGAAAAATTTAAAATTCGGTTCCAACACCAGTTTTCTCTTGAAAGGTGGAAAACAGGAAATCTCACATTTGATCATTATGAAAAGAATCAGATGTTTTACAAGGAATAAAAATAACAAATTTTTTACTAAAATTGATTAAACTTTGATGAGATCAAAATTTTGAACACAAAATGACGGATGCAATTTGTATTTTAGTGAAAAAATTTGGGAGGGCCATGTTTTGACCTCGAAAAATTTTATTGCATGAATCGATTCTTTACATTAAAAAAAAGCTATCATTGCAAACATTCAGTGTTCAATTCGTCGTATTCTTGTAGATCTGCATTTTCAGAGTAACGGTTCAATGTTAGAGCAACGTAAATGTATCCTTTCTTTTGCCGTTAATAAGACTTATGTAAATTCTGTTGACATTATGCTACCTAGAGGCCTTGCCGCGAGCAATACAACGAAATAAAAACTGAATCAAAAATACAGTCAAAAATATAGCAACCATATACACAAATTAATAACCCTTTTGGTCCTTTTTTTAAAAACAATAGGGGCTTGAAACCCCATTATCTAACTTGACCTGTGTTTTGTGTCAAGGCAAAAAAATCTGTGTTTCCAGTAACCCTACCTAGCTCAATTTTGAGTGGCTACCAATAATTTTGAATGTTCTTTTTCAACAAGTACTGTTAAAGTCAAGATTGGTTGATTGATTGATTGATCGTTGCGTCCAGTTTTTATTGGGGGAGAAAGTCAGAGTACCCGGTGAGAACCCCTGACCTTAGCATAAAAACTGACAATCCTTGCCAATTAAGACTGGAGTCGAGCACATCTTATACCAACCCAGGGAAGAATTCGTAATCTCAGTGTTGACACGCCAGTGGTCAATGTAGATACATGTATGACTAACTACCTAGATCACTTGGGCACCGAGGACCCTGTTAAACTCAACATGTCGTCTCAATAGAACTTAGGTAAAAGTTTTATGAAAAACTAGAACTTTTATCTGTAAGACACAGATACTGACCTAAAATCTACATATATACAAAACTTAACCATTTAATTTATACATATGTATTGACGGACGTACATACACATGGATAGACAGGGCCAACACGAAATGTCTCTTCCACATTCCGGGTGGGGCAACAAAAACAAACATTAAAGGAGTAGATGCGGTAAGGGTTTTATTTGGCCCCAAAAATAAAGTATTTCCAATCAATACGAAATTCATTTTAATTTGCTCCATGAATATGTGTAAACTTTCAATAGAACAATTTTGTCGAAGCATGCGCTCGATATTTCTGAATCGAGAAACCAACCAAAAATTGTGTCTTTTCATAAGATTTCTTTAAAAACTGATAACAAACGCTACTTTGTGACGTCATAATGGCATGCATTTGACGTCATTACTTAATAAAACTATAATATAAACTCTTATTATCGTTTAACCTTTGAGATATTCTTATAGTACAGTCTCAAAACAAGATTTCATTTTCAGTTAAAAAGGGGCCGAATAAGGGCTTTATCGAATCTACTCCTTATGCAATATTTACAATAATTAACTTTCAGCAAATTATAGAGCCAAATATGACCTTTATAGTCCCTACTCCTTTTGTGAAGAAAACGATCCATTACAAATTTTAAAATGTGAAATTCTCCTAGAAGAAATATATTAATAAAGAAAACGGTTAATACTCATAATTGAATAATCTAGGTGTGTGTGTGTGTGTGAATTTCAGAATTACAGTTTGTTGTGCAATTACTATTTTAATTGTTGGATCACAAAATTGAATAATAGTTCGCTAACTTAAGTTCTGAGAGATCTCGACGTCGACCACCGTTTCGTTCAATGTCTTTTTCACGAATGTCACCGTCAAACTATCCGTCGCCTAGTGTCTTTTCAGGTCCTCTACCGACGAACGCCAGTAAATCCTGTATCTCCTTCCCAAACGACGTTTCAAATACAAACCCAATCATCTGACCCAGCATCTAATAAAAAACAAGAAAATAAGGAATAAAACCGCAAATCCCTAACTGGAGTATTTGGAAACGTAACAATTTCAGGGCTTGATGCATTTGACGTTCCAAAGTTCTTTTGAAATACGTAAACCTATCGTCGGGGAGAAAATAATTTGGGGGGCCATCCAAAGAGGTATTAAGGTTATCTTTGCGCTGTGGGTCCGTCTTCTGGAGAAGAGTTGGATGTTGAGGCTTAAGGTCGTCGTGACCGAAACGACTGACACTGAGGCGGAGTTGGAAAAGATGAAGCACAGAATCGAAGAAAATATGGCCAAGTACCAAAGGGAAGATAGTGGAGGGGTGTTTCTAAACAAGTCGTTGACATGGCGATCCATACAAGTAAAAAGATCATTGTACATCCCCTTCCCAAGGAGTTGATGGATAAAAAGGCAATTGTCAACGTCAAGAACAACAACAACAACATATGCTTTCAATGGGCAATTTTATCAGTTCTCCATTACGAAGAAATTGCTCAAAAAAAGCGACCACAAAATACACTGTCTCTTGTTTGGCAAATAAAATAAACAGCAGTACTATTTGATTAGGAGCATGTCCCGTCTTTAATCAGCTAAAGTTTCAAAAAAGTAGTATGCTAAGTACTTCTGTGGAAGATGTCTCAACAGTTTTCATACAGAGAAACTACTTCACCATCATCAGGAATACTGTCAGAACAAGAACGCAGTGAAGAGTGAGATGCCAAACCGGGTACGTATGAAACATTTGATAATTTTCGACGTGTTATGAGGTTCCGCACGTCGTATACACAGATTTCGAGTGTTTTACAACAAAATTGGATACGTGTCAACCCAATCCATCAGCTCCCTACACCAAAAATTACCAAATCCACAAATCATCAGTGTTATGCTACTGCATAAAGTATGCAGATTGCTTTTAAAAGGTACCGATGTTTTACAGAGGTGACGATGTTGCTGCTGAATGTAACAGGAAGTCGAAAACATCGTCGATATTTACGGGGAATATAGTCCAGTGGTGATGACTCAAGAAGATACATGCGGTGAAAACTGTCACATCTGCTGTGAAGCTTTGGAAGGGAATAAGATCAGAGGTCCTGACCCTCTGACAGGTAAGTTCGGAGCAGCACATAATGAATGTAATCCGAAGTTCAAATTATAAAAATTTCTTGCAATTGTATTTCATTAGCTCTCCGGTTACGACACTCATCTTTTTGTGGAGGGAAGATTACTTGCATACCTAATACAGAAGAGAAGTACATCAGTTTTTGAATTCAAATACGAAAGATGTCATCGAACAGAAGTTTTTGGATTGCTACAGATTTTCACCCAACTTCCTAGACAACTTGTCCAAGAAGCTAGCTCCGGATCACTTCAAGACCATCAGAAAGGGTATCTGTTCATATTATTATATGGATTGTCCTGAGAAGAAACTCAGTGACACCAAACTTCTAACCAAAAAAGGACTTCTACTCCAAATTGAACAATAAAGAGATTAGTGATAGAGATAACAACTACGTAAAACGAGTATGAAAGGAGTTTGACATGTAAACGATGGGTAACTATCACTATTTGTATCTCTTCTTATTAGTTGGTTTAGATGTTGCACTGCAAAACGGTCAGGTGTTAATGGTTTGTATACCAACAGGTAATGCAAAAACAATAATGTAAAATCTTAAACACTGCTCTTAATTTGCAAGTTCAACATGCTACTCACCCTGAATTAACACAGCTGTCAGCAAAATCATTGAAAAAACTTCGAGCAGAATTTACTTCTGTACATACTTTAATAATTAATGAAATTTCAATGGTTAGAAATTCACACATGGACGACAAGGATGGATTGATGAATAGAGACTTTAACATCCAGCGGTTAATCTTTAAACCATATTCAGGACGAGAACATAGTATGATACGGATGTATGAATCCTGCTTTGTACTAGACGAACACGCTGAGTTGGATTTTAATAGTGCTAGCTCACTGAAGTAACAGTCCGCACGAAGACATGTCACCCCACTTGGACACATTATTCTGACTCCGAGCCGACCAGTTTTTGCTCTTTCTCCTTAATGTTGCGTGCTAAGCGGGGAAGCAGCAAATACCAATTTTATGTCTTTGGTTTGATCCGGCCGGGGATCAAACCCACGATCTGCACTC
Organism: Lithophaga antillarum; assembly: GCA_028566495.1. NCBI lineage: Eukaryota > Metazoa > Mollusca > Bivalvia > Mytilida > Mytilidae > Lithophaga > Lithophaga antillarum. Next base: position 11,439 of record JAOXYI010722698.1, read on the forward strand.
GAGGCGAGCGCGCTAACCATTACGCCAACAAGACGGTTACAATTAAGGACAATGAAACTTAATATGGTGGATTGAATGTTATTACTGTAGATGATTTCTTTCTAGGTACTTCTATCAAATAAAAATATAACATTATTGAAATACAAGAGTAAGATCTGTAGAACAAAAGCTACTGCCAATCACGGTTCATTTCTTTCCAAAAATAAAACACGTGAAAAATCATAATTATGACATGCAGTCACTTATTACTGAGTTGATGTCAATATAATAGAAGCAAAACACTTCCTTTCACAGGATGCTATAAATCCTAAAGACATACAACATGACATAGTGGACAATGAATAAATACCTGAAGACGACAGAGATGCAGGTGGCCTTCCACACAGGTCAAAAATTTAAATTGGAACTCGAGTTATGATAATAAGAAACATTTTTAAAAAAAACTGGACTTGTAAATGGTGTATTAGAATATGTTGTTATGTCAGAAAATATAGAGAGTGAAGTTCAACAAATACATGTCAAACACTATATCCGATGTTGATGTCGTCTTACAATATACGATGCGTGTCACTAGTAAGCCAGGACATGCTTACCCTTCCGGAGCACCTAATGTCACTCCCCGTTTTTATGGGAGTTCGTATTGCCTTTGCTTTAGTTTTCAGTGCTGTGTCTATGTTCTACTTCCACGTTTGTATTTGTGTTTGATGCTTTGTTGATAACAGTCTTGTCTGGTAATATGGGTGTGTGACTTATGAACTTCGGTATTCTTCTCATTCTGTTTGATGCTCCAAGTATTGGCAAGTGTGTGCAACACCCTTTCTATGAAATTTCTATTGCAATTGAACAAATATGTACTGAATTTTATTACAAATGACTAGCTATTATTAGACATCAAATTCCATTAATTCCTGCATTGGGATCAACAATTTATAAAATACAGGAGGCATCTCTAGATAGAGCTGCTATTTCAATAGGGATTGATATAAACTGAAAAGACATTGCATATGTTGCATTGAATCGAATTAAAAGTCTTGAAGGACTATATCTACTTACTTTCTGTCCACGGAAAATTCAGCCTTCTCAGAAAGTATTGGATGAATTTGTACTCAACAGTTTCATGTTTTCATCTAACATAGATTACCTCTTATTTGCAAGAGTTACTTCGCATTTCAGCATCTATTTTACAATAGACTATAGCAGACAAATTGTAGTAATTTATATCGAACACAAATATTTGCACGAATGCAATTTTCTACCAGCGTCATTTATTAAAATACACAATACAGGTATTGTTTGTATTATTAACAAATGTACAGTTTTCAATAAAGTTTTTTAGAATGTTAAATTCTTTTTTTAAATTAAAAAAAAAAACCACAAAACTGTCCTCTTCCTACAAGCACACTAGCATTCATTCAGTCATGAAAGAAAATAAATCTCAATTTTGTCCTATAAGATCTTTACAAAACACCCACCGATAGGAGAAGCAACTCTTGCAAATGGGAAGTAATATGTGTTATATGTAAGATGAAAAGAGGGAATCATTTTCAGGTCTTGAAAAGAAAAAATAAAAACAATGATTAATATCATTGAAATTCAAACATCTTAATCACTCTTACTTTTCCTGATTTCTTCTGTAAGCTTTAAAGGACTAGAAATAATTTTAAAGCAACAGAAAAGTAGCAGAAGTACATGTAAAACAAGTACAAATTGTGCTAAACGAATATTTTTATATTCATTATATCAAACATATGAAACATATTATAACATATGTTTAGTGTATCAGTTGATTAAAATGAAGTATATGAACTATATATAATTGTGCAAAATCATATGAATATTTGTCTTGTATGCTTGTAGATCATGCTAATAATTAAAGAAATTAAGACACTAGAAAAAATTCCAGCAATACTATCTGTCAAAGATAAATTATCTGATGTAAGCAAAGTAGAGAAAGAAAATGAAAAGAACAGATTTTTCGCAATTTTAGCGGATTCAATAGGGTCCATTTCTTGTACTTTTTGCAAATAAAAAGATTACGACAAGTTTATCAAAAGTACTTGGTTTAACCTTGATCAATATTCTATGCAAAAAGTTCTACGCTGGTGTAACCACAAAAACTGAAGTTACTATGTACCAGCCGGTAGAGGTTCCTGTGGAAATCAAAACAGATGCTCCAAATCTACCTGTGAATCCCATCAACAATATCCAACATGCATTAGCATCTCCGGAGAAGTCTATAATCACTTTGAAAGGAAAAGTTTCCCAGGTAAAAATACAACTGCAAGTTCTGTTTAATAAACAAGTCTTCCAGAAAAACTATGTCATATTGAATAACCTTATAAGAAAGAAAACTAATGTAAAGTTAATTTAAAGTTTAATTTTCATATTTTGTTCTTCGCAATCATAAAAATCATATACATAGCAGACAAAACTTATCATCATACTTACTTTTTACTCAGGTATGTACAACATCTAGTAAAATAGTAAATATAGATTATCTATGTTTTGTAAAACGAGAGGAAGTTTCTCGTCAATATCTCATCGAAGGGCGACAGCCCTGA
>JAOXYI010722802.1:0-13990 GCA_028566495.1 Lithophaga antillarum
GTGACGTCATTTGTGACGTCATATGTTACTATATATAGAAAAAGGTTCCGAATGGAAATGTAGAGGTGTTCCGAAAAAAAATGGCGGGAAAAGGGGAAATAACTCGTAAATAACGTTGCTAATACACTATTATATATATATATAATACTAAAGGGCTTTCCGCCCATAGAACGCGGACCTGATAGAAAGCACCCCCATCTGGGTCCTAGGAATCCAATTGGCCCATAAAACTTTGGCTTACACCCAATAGGAGGAGACCATAGCGAAAAATTCTAGAAAAATCTATCAAAACCGCGGGAAAACGACTCACTTCCGGTTGCGCATGCGTAACCAATCCATCCAACATGGCGGACACCCTTTCCTTAGCTATAACCCACATGAGATTCTCGTACAAGTGGGTGATAGAGAGATAAAAGGGGACTACTTCGTTGTTGCTAAGGGCGTTGCTAGGGACCACTTCCGGTCACGTGACTTTCTATGACGTCACTTCCGGTTCCGGTCACTTGACTTTCTATGACGTCACTTCCGGTCACGTCATTTCCGGTGACGTCACTTCCGGTCCCTCGTCCGCAAAAAGATCCTCGTCCGCAAAATACTAACCGAACGCAACCCCTATACTACTATGGTTCATAATTTTTTATATCTATTTATATTTCTTTTTTATAAATCAAATTTTAAACACAATATTTGATTTTCCAAACACCTGTTGCATTGTTACAGCTGTACTTAAAAAATTGCACCCTGAGCTTATTCATCATCCCTGGGTGAGGAATGAGCTAGTGCTGAATATGTAGAGCAAAAGTAATCAGGGTGATCATGAATAAAAACACAGTCTGAAATGGTAAATAATTTGTCAAAATGTTATACTGTGCTACTTTATTTTGTAATCGTTACGATTCATCGCACTGATTCATAGAAATTGCATACCCATAAAATGGGTCATTTTGTCATCCACCCATGCTGATAAATTTTTTTCTGTTTTAATTTTTGGCAGCCTATATTGAATTTCATATGACGACGGCACGAGCGACGAAAGATGACAAAGTGATTACCTGTGTGTCATTCATGCTATGTTTATGGTTGGTCGGTTGGTTGGTTGGTTGTCGGGATCTATCGTCACTTTCAGCAATTTTTCAGCTATACCGTGACTTATAGGGGGAGAGCCTGGACATCTATCCAGCGGAACGGTAAAATCTCCGACGTTGGGCAGGTGTCTGGAAATCTAAACACACGAAGCGGTGCAGGCAAGACTCGAATCCACGACTTTGCTGTTAGGTTAGTGGTCGTGAATCAACAACCATAACCATTCGACCACCCAGTCCCCTGTAATGATTGTGCGTTGAACATGTTTAATATTTATCAATGGGAAAACCAACGATAAAGAGTTAAAATAAGAAAGAAACAAAACAATAAATCTAATGCACATATACTGCCTGCTTTAAACCCGAAATTAAAGCATCGCTTTACATATTTGGAGATTATCACCACAGTTACATGTAGTTGCAACAATTATGACTCTACCGGTTCCTTGAATAAAGCAGATGTTCCTCTTCCTCGTATTGGGTGTCGTTGTGTCAGACTGAGGTGTTAACTTTCAATTCTCTTTTTTGGACGTATCCTACCAATACGGTGATTTTTCTATAAATATTACTTACTTCAGCTATTTGCAGTTATACTTGACACGGATCTTTACACTTGACACGAATCTTTAGATCTTACTACTTTTGATTGTTTATGGAGTATAATGGTCTAAAACCTTGTCAAGTGGCATTTATGCAAGAAGTGCAAATCAATTTCGTGCAAATAGAGAATGAAAATAAAGTGTACCGCATGATCCTAAAGAGTACACCTAAAAGAAATACGAACAATTTAGCGAAGAAAGGTACATGTACCTGTAGTTCCTTAGTAGAATTTAATACAGTGTCCAAAATGAAAGTACCATTTATAGAAAAGTATGTTCTGTTGTACGAACAATTTTATAATACGTTTATATTAAATAAATCTATGTAATTTAATTGTTTTGTTGGTCAACAGCAAGTTAAATTTAGTTGGACTAACGGTAACATATAAAATGTATAAACGGTTTGCTTTAAATGGTATTTCGTTCAAACATTTAAGTTTGCAGAACTGAAAAAGAATACACAATGTATATGGATAGATCTCTTTGTCAGTCATAAGCTGACCAGCATAATAATGCTTTTTTTCCTCATTAGAAAGATTAACATTTATATTTATAATAACTCCTATCCATTTATTCTTAAATCAGCAATCATTCGTACAAAAGAAAAAAGATATTCCTCTATGTAGACAACATAAAACCTATGATTTGTTTTGTTGGTTGGTTGGTTGGTTGGTTGGTTGGTTGTCGGGGTTATCGTCACTTTCGGCAATTTTTCAGCTATATCGTGACTACCAGACTTACAGGGGGAAGGACAGTCCGTACACCTATCCAGCCAAGCGGTGAAATCCTCGACCATGAGTAGGTATATGGAAACACACGAAGCGGGACGAGGAACACCCAAATCCACAGCTGTGCAGTTAGGTTAGCGATCATGAGTCAGCAACCTTAACCGCTCGACCACCCAGGCCCCATAATGATTGTACGTCGAACATGTTCACTAATTATCAAATTAACAACCAATGATGAAGAGTGAGAATACGAATAAGATAATTTACAAATGCAAATGTACTGCCTTCCATAAACCCAAAACTAAAGACACTGCTTTACAGTCCCGGCCTGGCGAAAGTGGAGTGTTCAAGAAACTGGCAACAGTAGCTAGCGACCGTTTAACTTGACAGCCCGTTTTGAAGACTCTTCAGTTCTCTGACATCCAAAAGCTTTCAAACCTTTGAACACTTGCCAGGATGTTGACAGCTTCCAGATCGTGATTGTTTTTTTCTCAGGTCTGCCTAAGAAATATGGAAAAAAAAAAACCAAAAACGAGTTCGTCGTTTAGTTAAACAAAATCTTAAAACGAAATATTCAAAATATTGTCCTGTGCATCCACTGTACGTCTTACTGGTGGTGTGATCTCGACTGGCGAATATTAACGAATGGAATTCAACATTGCAAGCGAGTATTCAATAGGCTGGCAAACTGAAAGCCCACCTAGCGAAAACCTTTCAACCGTCGGTAGCTTTTTGACAGTGTGCTGTTAGCAGTTGCTAGAGAATGTTCAAAATGAGCTTTCAATTTCCCAGCTACTTGAAAACTTTTGTTTAACTTTCGCCAGGCCGTTACTGTACATATTTGGAGATCACCATCTCAGTTTACATTGCAACCGTTATGAACCGGTTCGATGCATGAAGCAGATGTTCCTCGTATTCAGAGTCTTTGTCTCAGACTGCGGTATTAGTTTGTTAGTTTTCCTTTCTCTTTTTAGGGGGCGTATCCTACCAATACGTGATTTTTCTATAAATATGACTTACTTCAGCTACTTGCAGTTACACTTAACATGGATCTTTAGATCTTACTACTTTTGATTATGTATGGAGTGTAATGCTCTGAAACTTTGTCAAGAGGGACTTATGCAAGGAGTGCAAATCAATTTCGTGTAAATAGGGAATGAAAATTAAGTGTACCGCACGATCTTAGAGCATATATATGAAAGAAAGACAAACAATTTAGCGAAGAAAGTGTGCATGTACCTGTAGTTCCTTAGTATAGAATCAGAAGTCCATTGCTATTTATTATATATATATACGATATTGTTTTGAAACATTATTTTTGTGTTACTATTATTAGCAAATATCACTGAAATCTCGCCCTAGTAACAAATTGAAGCTGTTGGACAATGCCTCCACATAGCTACATCGTGGGTTGCACACTTCCGCTAGTAATGGACTTCTGGTACACTTTAATGTAGTGTCCAAAATGAAAGTCCCATTAATAGAAAAGTATGTACTGTTGTATGGAAAATTTTAAGACACGTGTACAGAATATTAAAAACTAATGTTAACAAATGTAAACCTTTTGCTTTAAGTGGTATTTAGTTCAAACACTGAATGTTTGCAGAACTAAAAAGAATACATAGTGTATATGGACAGATTTCTTTGTCAGTCATAAGCTGACCAGCAACACATTCATAAAAGCAATGTTATTTTTGTAATCGTACAATCAAATGCGGGTTGTCTCCATAATGGTTTTTTCCTTCATTAGAAAGATTAATCTGATTATGATTTCCAGTTTCTCAGCTTGAACAGGTTTTTTCTTTTTTTTCTCTTGTCTGAAATATTTTGTATTAAGGTACATGTAATACTACAATAGCGATATCGCTGGTCTGATCTAAGCAATCATTTCAAATCATACTGCTCTCACAAAAACAACAGGACGTGTAGTATTACAATAACTTTCTCATCTTTAAATCAAAGTGTTTCTACCAACATCTATAACAACAAATATCATCGTTATATGCTGGGAGCTATCGTTTCTATTGCACAGATCAAAAACAACATGACAATATGTTTGTATTTCATGTTAAGACCAGATGTTTTCGTTCCTGATAATAATCAGCATGTTAATTTCATATTAATGAACAGTAAAAATAATCAAGATATATTTTAATTACGATTAGGACCGCGAAAACATAAGGCACGCTTTTAAAACAGCTGGTATATTTCGGTAGTGTGAAGATGATCTCGGTGATTAATTATTCAGAAAAATGTTTTTGTCAGTTCGACAAAACAAATTATTAAGTCAGAAATAAATATTAAGAATTCTGAGTACAAAAAAGAAGTCACTGGGTATGACTTTTTTTTTATCAAGAATATGAATATTATATCGAAAGAAACCGTTCGGATAGATTATGCAAAAATCTTCAAGCAAAACTTCATCGCCTCCATGGTTGCTGGCCTTGACTGTGGGAAATCGGTGTTCGAAACCCGGTCCAGTCAGTCCAAAGACTTTGTAAAATTAGTACCTGCTGCTCTCCGCAAGGTACAAAAAAAAATGTACGCAGCATTCAAGAAACAGAGCAAGGACTGATTTTAAACTGGGCCGAAAAATAGTATGAAAAAGATGGCGTTGACTCAAAAAGTGCAATGATTGTAACAAAACATTTTTTTCTTTCTCATAATGCTCATATAGTACATACTTAACCCACAACGTATGTAAGTTCTGAAGTTATGTCCAAAGGACAGAATTTCATGCGAAATAAATCTACAGGACATTATTTCATTATGATGAATGGTTCAGGACACAATTCATATGAAATGTTGTCCTGTACAATGAATTATTGTCCTTGTCCGGACATTATTCTACGGGACAGTTTTGTCTTACACATTCAAAGAATTGAATAAAGTAGCCGGGCATTTTATTCGTGAATTTTTCACCTTTCACAATTCAAACGGGAATGATACATACATCATGAATATTGATGTAAGTTTATACAAGACCAAATTCCACAGAGAACAAGGTCGAAATAAACTGTAGTAATAGCACTATAAAACACAGAAAGTTAAAGAGGTTATGGATTTTGTAAACCGGTTTAACCCTTTCTTGCATAATATTTGGCATTTACAAATGTTTCAACGTAAAAACAATTTGAGAATATGCAGAATTCTTTCAAATTTGTTCTATATAAAGAGTACTCTTTGTACTTAGTATATATGTAAGAAACACACTTAGTTCCCTGCAGAATTTACATTTTGTTAACAACGTATATTTGTTAGTGCAGCGTCCAGAAAGTACGAAAAATGTATATTACATGCATGTAATACAGTAAATACAATGACAACGAAGGCACAGAGATTTTAGTTATTAACATTTATGATTTCATTACTAAATTACGAATTTTCGAAATTTGAAAGTTTATGCACAGTATTCATGTAAATACATTTTAATTGGCACAAACATGGTCATGTGTTACATGTGCTCTAGAATACATACACATTTCAGCGTTAAAAGCTTCATATCTGCGATATATTTGCTTCATTTCAGTTTTCATTGTAAATTCAGTGGTGAATCTAGGGTAGAAGCGGGGTTGACGGTTAGACCTCCCCTTTTGTCGGAGAATTTATGTTTATAAACAGGTAAAAGTGAGGATTTTGGAGGTAAAACCCCACTTTTTGATAAATATTTGTAGTTGGAAGCTCCCATTTTAGCTGTTACACCTTTTTAAATTGTCTGGATCAGCCGGCGAAATCTTTGTGCCCTATGGTCATCCTTTGTACATGATGTATGGGGACTATAATATTTAGAATTAGATATTAAGAGACGATTAGTAACAGACATAATTGGACAAAAGATAGAAGGGGCGGACATAATGGAACGATGAATGACGGGCCATATGGAACGGGCGGACATAATAGAACAATACTGCCGGACAAAACGGAATGGGTGGACATAATGGAACGATACTGGCGGACATAATGGAACGATTAGGGGGCGGACAAAATGGAACAGGCGGATATATTGGAACAATTAGAGGCGGACATAATGGAATGATTAATGGTGGACAAATTGGAACGGCGGACAGAATGGAACGGGCAACAAAATGGGATGGTACACACTAACATAGTCATGCGTTACATTTTTGTGTATTTCTGCAGTCGAGAACAGAGTTGCCTAAAAGGATTCACGTGACAAGTTCTTAAATACAGCTGACATGTATTTGAGTAAAAGTGATCTAGATGATTTATTATTCACAAAATTTCTTTTGTCAGCTAGATATAACAATTATGAAGTCGGAAGTAAATTTTAAGAGAATGGGAACACAATGTCAATAAACAACGTCATGACTACTTCCAACAAAATACTAGTATCGTTTCTAAATATGATAGGGAAAGAACCCATATGTAAGCACACCGAAAGGATGCTAAACAAATAAAGATTTTTCAAACATACTGTCTACAGTCAGAAAAGCAAGAAAAACTTGGTTAAAAATGTTATACGGCTTCAAAAATATTACTGGTTTTAAAATTTTGGTTACAGAGAAATACATCTTCCCAAATCCAGGGTTTCTGAGCTTCGTTCCCCAGTGGAATTATAACTGTAAGAATGTACATAAATTCATCATCAAGTGAGCCTCTAGTTTTCTCGTAATTACGAGATAATCAATAACAGTTTTGAAAGCAGTTGCTATCGAGTGTTGAAAACGGGTTTTCAATTTATCAGCTTTTGTTTAACTTTCACGAGGATGGCACTATACAAGACTCATACACGAGTTTATAGTTAAATGTACTCTACATATTGAGACGTTGCCCTTTTGAACAAAAGTGACAATTCCACTTTGTATGCATGCATTTATGAACGGGTGACGCTTTTTTTGGTTAAAAGACAAAAAAAGAGAGACATATATTAGAATGTACTTCTTCAATTACTTAGGATATAACGATTCCGGAGTATCCAGGAAGACGTTGACAAATACTGTATCATTCTACGAGAAACTGTTTCTTTGTTATTGAATTTAAGCTGCTTAATCTTTTATTTTGTTACTAGTTGTTATCTTGTTATTCGAACAATGACTGAAGATTTGGTTTGTCCTTTCTGTCAAGCAACCTGTTTTAAGCTGATCCATCGTTTATCGATATGGGGGTTAACCACCTCACAAAGAGTAAAACATTACCAAATATAAACACTGAATGGATCGATCTTCACGACGACAATTTGTCTTCTCATCAGACAGTTCTGTGATTAATAATGATTTAAGCTAGTCATCAAGGACACTTTTAGCTGCAGTAAATCTTAAAGACATTTTTTGCACTTTCTAACAAAAATTATTCCTTACAGGAAGTGTTTGTTTATTTGATTCAGTCAGGTTGTAAATTTTATCTTGTTGACGCAAGGAACGGCTACTGTCTAATTCTACAAAAACAAATACATAAATTTGGCAATTTTGACCGTAAAGGACAACAAAATAAATGTTAATAACGCCATTATGACTTTATCCAGTCCTTACAATCAAATCTCATACAATACTTCGAAAACGTTTTTGTTTTACGCACGGTTTCATTCTATAACCAAATCATCTGCAATGTGTCTGATTCTGAAAAAGAAATTTCATCGTATCACTCGTCTGTCGGATGGGAACATTAAATACGAGGTCCCATGTTCGGAGACTGACGTGATCCGAGAACGTTGAAGACCAGTTTTTAGGATTCCTTAAGAGTAGACTCTCTGGACTATTTAATGGGCTAAATTGTCCGAAAGGCATTTGTCATTAGTCACAGAAGCCCCTCTTATTTTAATCCGTTTCTGTTTATAGCGAAAGATTTCCCGTCACTGAAATATTGCTGAAAGTGACGTTAAACACCAATTAAACAAGAATACCTTTATAATGTGCTCATTTTTAAAAAGATCTAATTTTAATTCATTAATTACGAACAGTAAATTTTTATGGTGGCCGATTTTTGGAACTAATTTCTCTGTTTTGTGAGTTTTGTAAGTGATAAGACATTAAAAACGAAGTATAGAAAAGACGAAAGAATTGTGGATTTTCATTTATATGTCTGTCGGTATGGCGCATTTTCGTATGGTCAGTTGTTTTTCGCGTCTCGAATTTCCCTTGTTAAGTTTGTTGGTCTTCTTCTTATAGTTTCTTTTGGCGTGACATGTGACTTTTTTACATGTTTTCGTGTGGTGCATTGCATCGCTTTATTATGTTTTTCAACATCGAAATACGGAAAAGTGAAAAGAGGAAGTACAAAAATAACGCAACGCAAAAAATAGACGACGACATGCAGAAAGACGAAAAATTTTGTCTAATGAAGCAATAAAGAGAAAAGATGCTATGCGAATGGAGAATATGAAAAGATGGTAAAAACTGCAATAGAAAGAAAGAAAGTAGGAAGGCTAAGAAGACGGAACGTTAAGAGAACACATTGGAGAAAAATGCAAACAAAGAAAAGAAAAACGTGAAACGGCACACAAAAAGGCGAAACGACAAAGTGCCACGTGAAAAGACAACAAAATGAAATGATATCACGAGAAAAGCCGGAAAAACGCCTTGCCAAAAAAGAAAGGAAAAAGAACAAATGAAGTGTTTTATTTTGTTTCTTCTTTAGCTTGGTCTTTCCGTTTTTGCTAAGTACTTTTTGTCTATTCGCGTCAATCCGTAGCAAAAAACTACCACAGATCAGCTACATATGTATTACAAATTTGACTTGACGCTACGTCATTGTTACATTTCCATAATACTTAGAAAAATTTTTTTTTTTCAGATCGTCTGCAGATCAGAGGTTAATTGGTGATCTGTTAGGGGTTAAATCGATTAGCCAACCAAAATTGTTTGCTTGTTTATTATGACTTAAGAGTTCTGTTGTTTAATTCTATCACCAAAATAATTAGGGTTTTTTTTTTATTTATTTATTTTCTTTTGGTGTGCAGATGTTACGCTGGTATCTAAGCGATGTTTACTCGGGCAAGTCTACTTAGGCGGACTATACCTAGTATCAAATTTAGTCTTCAAATTAAGACTACATCTTTTTTGTCTATTAACTACATAATAGCCTTTGCCCAGATCTCGCTGCAGTAGAACTTATTGTGTCGAAGGATGTTTTTTAATTTATTACTCTCTCTCTCTCTCTCTTCTATTCTTTACCTTGACAAAACCATATCGTGAACGAAAATGATAAAAATGCATAATTTTGTTAGATTTTGAACGCTGTCCTCAGATGAAACGTAAAGACTAAAATAAAAATAATATATTGAAATCATGGCTGGTATAAGATAGAAATGCCTTAAGGAGGAAATAGACTGTTTGTTGATATAAACTCTCGCAAGTGCACACGGATAACACTAAAAAAAATAAGTTGTTTGTTTTGCAACTTTTTACACGAAAAAGCAAATTCTGAAAGTCTTTCTGTGTAATTTTAATTTAGATGTTTAATCATTTGTAATAATTGTCTTTTTTCATCACCAATATATCGTTCTTTCCTTTCTGTTCAAAGAGAGGCAACTGCTAATTTTGACGTGAATTAAAAGAGCCATAAACTAAACGTTATTAAAATGTCCGGCCATATTTTCAGGCTTTAAGTCAACTCTTTTTTCATTCATGGACGTAAAATGCTTTTTTCTAGAATCAAAACAATTAAGTCGATCAGAATCGAAAGCAGGTCAGTATCGCAATCAATTTTGCATCAATCGCAGTTAGTGTAGTCACATTTTTGCACTTTTTAATTTTCTATGACATTCTTTATTGCTCTGACACGTTACCAATGAGAACATCCCTCAACAGAAAATATTTTATTGAGCAAAGTCGTGAGTAATGTCTAGACATTCGGTTCCGGATACTAAAGGTCATTCATAAATAAATTTTGTCATTGATTGGAAATATTAATTTCCAGGAAATCTGATTAATTGATGTAATCGCTTCGATGCTTCCTTTTTCAAATAACGATTCATCAAATCAGCAACTTGCGAGGGACAGATATCTATGATAATAAAGTGTTCGATTTTATAACTGTAAAAATATCGAAATTTTTTCTGTGCATTTGTAGCACTGGTTGTAAAAAATGGAAAATAAAAAATAGCAAATCATAAAAAAATATCCAGAGGATTATTGCCTTTGAGCATCAAAAAGAATAAGATAATATTTTGATGGAAGCCCACTTATAATTGGTTAAATGGGGCTGAACGTCACATTCAACCCTTTTATTAAGATATATCGTGGCGAACAGATCAAATGATGGATAGAGCCGGAATACCAGTAGAGAACCACCGACATTCGGCAAGGAGCTGATTCATCGCATAAGTTACGAGTCGGGTACACCTTCATTTCTTGTACAGATAGATGTGACCTAGACCGCTCTATTACCGAGGTCTGCTAAATGTACTTAGTATAATTTTTTGTTTTTATGAGCCCTTATACTACAAGTACACTGTAGTATGCTGACATCATTGTTTATTGTATATCAAGTTTGGGAGTTCTGTGGCGAACAGGTGACATAAACATCGCAATTATAAAGGTATTCAGTATGTGCATGTACAGTATGTTGATGACTTTTTATGAATGAAAATTTCGAAACGATATAGCTGGAATATGTCTAAGGTGGTCGTTAGCAATCATAAATGAAATCATTATTTACATTCGTATTGCGCACATTCAGAATGAAGGACGAGATAAAAAAAAACCCGATATCTGATCTAGACACTTAGATAAAAATAAACCTTCAAATCACTTAATCCGGACACTAAGACCAAAGAAACTCCACATTTGATGCGGAGACTTACAATAAATGACTCTTGAACAAATAAACTCTAATCATAAAATACATGTAATGGAGACGATCAAAGAACTCTAAACTTGATCCGGACACTTAAAACTAACGACGAGAACAAATAAAGTCCAAAACTTGATCCCGACACCTAAATATGAAATAACAACTAAAATCAAAACTCTAAGCCTGATCCACGGAACGCTTAAACCAAAAAATTCCGTACTACCACTGGTGTAATTCATATTAAATTACAATTCTAGACAAAAAAGAGACATCGATTTCAGATAAAAGAGGCTTAGTGGAACTATAATTAACAGACCAAGAGGAACTGTTCTCCGGTCCCCTCCGTCGCGCCCAAAATAAATAAATAAAAACCTACGTTATAATATGATTTCAAAAATTTCTGCCTTGTGCAAAGCACTCTTTCGTGATATCCATGTATTTTCAAGTAAATAAACGAATATTTTGTGGCTACTGCTGTAAGATATCTAGAATCACTGAAATTTTGTATGAAAAGCAACTATTTTCCTATTTAAATAGATATTTACCGCTAAACATCATCGTAATCTTAATGCAATTAATTTCTATTTCCCACACTATTTTTCTGCTTAAAGGGGTATGATCATGAAATGACATTGCATGCTTCGTGAAATATTTGCGTGTAAATTTTCTTGACCATAGGACACAACTGTCACTCTTCATAACCCCTTCCTTTTGCTTGTCTGTGTCCTTGAGACAAAGAAGATCATGTTTTCATGAGCCTCTAAAATTTTTTTCTTAAAGTAATTTATAATTTATCCTTGAACTAATAAATTTATTTTTCTGTCTGTACATTTCTGAAAGGAAGGGGTCAGTATTTTCAAGCGTTGTAAATGCGATGAAGTATCAGGGTTTGACGACCTACCTTTAGTTAAAACATTGGAAAATAATCTTACAGACCGTTACACAGAAGTGCTCGATTTCTAATTTCTCCAGCTTACATGTACCTACGAACGAAAGCACTAAGTTAACAACGCATACGGCAGTCAAAACTTTTTTTCTAGTTTTCTTAACCTTTGGCTGGTTGGTTGTTGGGGTTTATCGTCACTTTCAGAAGTTTCTTTTAGCTATATCGAGACTACCAGATTTATCTGGGAAGGAAAGCCCGGATAACAGTATCCAGTTGACCGATGAAACTCCTGACCTTGGGTAGGCGTCTGGAACCCTTAGCAAATGAAGCGGAGCGAGCAAGACTCAAACCCATGACAGTGGTGTTAGGCTAGTGGTCACGAGTCGGCTACCTTAAGCACTCGACCACCCTGGCCACTCCTTAAATTTGAAATCTCAGTCTTTCGTAATTGATCAGTTATAATGACCTGTTGAATTTCCCTCTGTTTATTATAAATTATAAAACTCAAAAAACGCGAATAAGGACAAGAAGAAGTTACACCGGTGAAAATCCATATCCAGGCGCAGAACATGAACGACTAAAGAGAAACAAATATATTTTTCTTTGTGGTTTTCTGCATTCGATAAATAAGTATCTTCTTATATTTAAAATGTCTTCTTCAAGTATTTTAATTGATTTGAAGAATGAACCGAATGCACTTTGTCAAAAAGCTTTGAAAAAAGGTATAATCACAAGAAGCTTGTAAATTCTTGAAATATTTCTGTTCTGTGGTTGCATTCAAACAGATAATTGATTATAATACATGTAATAACGACAAAATCATAATAAATAACATTAAAAAAAAGCATTTCAGAACGAAAATAACCTTAGTTGAACGTAGCCTTAGGTAACCACCTGCGACTGCTAGAACATACACTTGTGTACGATTGAAATTCTCTTGTGCTGGAGATAGAACATACTGAAGAAATGCAGTTTAATACTGAATTAACCAGTAAAGTTGACTATATTTTAAGAATATTTTTAAAATGTTGACAATATTTTCAGAATCAACAACTACAAGTTGGATGACTTTCAAATGTACGACACGGCGTCCAGGAGGTACATCACTAACTACATATTATTCACTAACAATGATGATGGATTCATTACTTCATTTGCACTAGGCTGTGATATATTTTTTTTAAATTGCTACTGAGTAAAGAAGAACAAATAATTTGTCAGTTTTCAGTTGGATCTTGTCAAGTACAAATTTACATTATACGTAACACGTAACCAAAGCGCGACAACTCTATATTTGATTTCGTACAGTTGTAATAAACTGACCAATACGCCTTAACAAGGCATTCACCTGTTTTTGTTTGAGTAGGGTTTTCACATCACTTACAGCATTTGGAAAAACTTCCATTTTAACCCCCTCCATTGACGGAATAAGGATACAGATATAGCAAGAGGGGTTCAAAATGGAAGTCTTGCCCAGCATTTTTAGCTCACCTGGTCCGAAGGACCATGTGAACTATTGTCATCGGTCGTCGGCGGCGGCGTCGTCGTACGTTAACTTCAATCTTCTTCTCTGACACCACTTGGTCAATTGGAACCAAACTTGGCAGGAATGTTTATTGGGTGATTATATCAGATTTGTTCATTTGGTTCTGATTCGAAATCCAGCATGGCCGCCAGGGACATAAATATGCATTCTTATTGGCTGAAATTTCAAAGATCTTCTTGTCAGAAACTACATGGCCAATGGAACTGTATCTGGATATAAATGTTCCTTTGATGGTCCTCTACCAAGTTTATAATTTACATGCCGGAACATAGTTTAACATAGAACCCTATGGGAAAAACAATCAAAGATCTTCTCAGAAATAACTGAGACAATTAAATCGAAACTGTTCATGAATGATCATTGGATGGTCCTCTACCAAATTTGTAATTTTCATGCCG
>JAOXYI010722910.1:0-13986 GCA_028566495.1 Lithophaga antillarum
AATGAATTAACAGCGACTCGCGTTCGATAATATAGTTAGTTTAGCGTGTCGTGTGCAGAGGTGTCCACCCTCCTCTGCAGGGTAACTAAGTGTTAAAGAAAAATTAAAAATCAAATTGTGTTATGCCTCTCAAATATATTTTTTTTATTGTATATCTGTTATTTAGATGACAACAACTTAAGTCGTGATAACTTGTGTTTGATCTTTTTTAAAATTATTTACAAATAAAATATGTTCAAATTAAACCAAACAAAAAGAAGAATTGTCTGTCTGTCTGTCGCTATGGTCAGTACCAAAAAGAACTAAATTGGACAAGAAATAAGCATATGGTGGTTTGATATCTTGATGGACAAACAAGAAAAGAAGGTTGACATCAATATAAACGTTTTATATGCATACATACATTATTTGTTGTTGTGTGTAATGGTTATGCCTAACAAATTATTTTCTCTCCTACATCTGACAAAAACATAAAGATATACGTAATGGTATCACAGATCTGTTCCTAACATCCAGGGACTTTCTGGTTGAATTTAATAAATAAGGCTATTTGATTATTGTAATGAGGAAGTAACATTGGTCGTTTGTTTCCTGTTTATTATTTGTTTTCTCAAAGGAATCATTAATCTTGTGGTATTACAAGTACATCTGATATTGTTGTATTGCAATACACCAATCATCGAAAGTATTTTGACCTGTCGTTTGATGTGGTCATGGGAGAAATCAAAAACGGACATTCATTTAGGATACACGTATTGATAGTATGTATTGTACGTCTTTTACTTCAAAGCTAAATAGGAACTAAATAAAATAAACCTAAACACTGCAAAATAATTCGAAATATAGCAAATCATAGAATTAATTTTCCGACTCACTACAGACAATTTAGTGTTTGTCTAAGTCGGTGATTATCCACCATAATATAACGATTCTTGGGCAGCAGGAAATGTCCATTTTTCCTTTTAGATGTTCATTGTTCTGTACGTTTATGGATAGCTGGTATTTTTCGTAATTGATTATTTCGGTTGGAAATATTTTTAATTTGGAATTTCTCATAGTATTACAGGCTGAATTTCTACACACATTAAATCTCAACTACTAGTGAACCTTATTTAAGCCGTAATCGAATACTCCTTTTCATTACAATTTCGGTTAATCTGCAGAAACTGATCCACGAATTGGTATAATACACTTTTGCAGTACTTATAAATCTATAAGATGATTGCTAGTAATGATTCAAACTGCTGATTTGCTTTACTAAAGTCTACTAATACACAGTAAACATGTTCAATTTTCACTCGTAAATGTGACTTGGTACCAGAATCGACCGATTTTTTTTTTCTGTTTTTTTTTTTTAATGATGTATTAACCATTTATTGGTTAAAACATCACACTTAATCAACAGGAACAATATACAATCCTTGGAACTGTTTCTGGCGAAGTATTTTTTAATCACTTTAAATTCACATCGACTAGTGTATGTGTTTGTGTGTCTGTATTTTTAATTGTACAATGCTAGTATTATTAAATTTCGTTCTTTTTTGTGACTACGTTCAACAATAACAACAGAAAAAAATCACAAGTTTGCTAAGACTAATGAAATGCTGAAGATCTGAAAAAAAAAACGGTTTCAGAAAAAACACCCAAAAATATACATTCATAACTTAGAAAAAATAAGACAAAGGTAAACCTGAAGTATTTTGAAGAGTAATCACTGTCTTCTCGCTCGTGCTAGTCACAAACTAACAAAAGTACGCGATTAAATTGTTAGTCAAATACTAGCAGGTAATGACGAAGATAATATAACCAGGAACTGGCAAGAGAAAATGCAACGGTACTATATTCACATTGGTAACAGGAAGTAACATAGATACTTACTACTCACAGACTGGCAAGAAAAAAGTGACCAAAAACACTCGCCACAATATGGCAAGGGAAAATGGCACAGTTGATCACAAACTGACAAAAACAGTGACAATGATACCAGTCACAAACTAGCAAGAGAAAATGAAAACGATACCACTACAAACTTGAAAGACGAAATGAAAAGACCGCAATCACAAACTGGAAAATGACAACGAATCTAATAATAACCAGAGCCTGAAAATTGGTTACTAAACGTTGTTGTGTTTGTTTGTCTCCTTACAAAAACTGGTATTCTAATTTCGTTTGATTTTCCATGTTTCTGTCATTAGCACTCTGATAAAATACCCGGAAAGCGGGTAATTTCTCGGGTTCAAATTTTCGCGCTTTCTTATAAAAACTGGGGTACATAATTTTAGCGAGTAGCTAGATGTACTATTGTATCAACTTTTAATTCAAATTTAGCGAGTCCTTATTTTTGCGACTATGTGACAGCAGCAAATAAAGCGAAAATTAGAATCTCGCGAAAATTTCCCACTATACGGTATTACATGTCTATGTACACATCTAGTGCGGATAAAATTAGTATTTATTATAATAAACTTGTACGAAGACTTGGATTTTTGCACTTGATGTTTGTATTCTCCAGTATTTTATTTAACTTGATGTTGTTACGCTGGAAAAATGTTTTCTCAGTTGTAAAAAACCACTTGTAGTGATACTTCAGCTTCAGAATAAGTTGTTATATATGTGAAAATGTCATTGATCAACTTTTATAGACCAATTGTGTATACTTTGTTCCCTTTGATCTTATCTAAGAGAATTGTCTATGGCGTACAAATCGTTATAAATGTGCATTATTGACGTCTTTGACAGATGTGTACTTTAAAGTATTGAAAATGGGCAATAAACTAATATCACCTCTTTGACAATGAAATTTCAGTGAATCAGAACCGAATGTATCTACATTTCTATAAATTTATTATTATTATTTTTTTTTTTTTAAAAAGGCTTCATCTTCTAGTTGTACTAAACTTTATTTTCGTCTTTTTTGGAGTTCTTATTTTCAAACTATATAATTACTGATTCAATATTCAACAACACTTGAACTATTCGGAAATGAACACGTCGTGAAATTGTTAACAATATTTAAGGTCTTTGTTATTTCATTGGTGATTACACACTAAAGAAGTGAAATTGAAATATATCCGGTTGACAGCGAACTGAATATCTTTTATTTGAAATTTGAACCATAGATATAAATTGAAAATGCAATATTTCTAATCCAGAATTTGTCACCCAAAGTGAATTTGAATATTTTTCTCGTAAATTTCTTAAGTAGTGTTATGATTAGGGTAAATACCCAAGTCTGGAAACAACAAACAACAGTATTAATCCAGAAATCAAGACAACATAAAGAGAACAAATTTAAGTGATGGAATGTTGTTTAACACCAAGTCTGCAATTTTTCAGCTATATCATGGGAAAAGTCCTTTTGGGTAATACATATTTTGATGTCTGCTGGTACTAGACCGCGGAATTACTAGTTAACTGAATTAACAGCCCACAGTAGATATTTCACATATCTTTCTGACCCGGAAGCCGACTAGTTCTTCACCTGTCTCCTTCATGCCGTGTACGTATAGCGGAGAAGCACTAAGTACTAATTTTATAAAATCTTTGGTTAGACCTGACTGGGATTCAAATCTCGATTCCCCATACTACATGCGAGCACGCCAACCATTACACCATGGAGGAGGTTAAGAAAAATTTTGAAAAAGAAAACTTTTGTTTCAAACGAGAACATCATGAACTCCCCTAAAAGGCTAGAGTGACATCAGGTGCTTCGGAGGGGTAAGTATAGAGAATGAGAAGAATACCGAAGTTCACAGGTCAAATATCCATAGGTCTATGACAAAACCGTTATCAACAAAGGATCAAACATACATACAAACGTACGTGGAAGCAGAACACAGACACAACACCAAAAAGCTAGGATAGTATGAACTCCCGTAAAACCGGCAGTGTCGTGAATTGGTAAGTAATAATAATAACAAGCAAAGTTATTACCACTTCAACGCTACTGTGTTCTTCAATTCCAAAATATCTATCCTGCATAATAGTTATGTCTACTACATTTTGTAAGTGTAATTTTTATGACCCATGTTAGTATTTTACGAACACAGAAAAGTATTTAACATGACGTCGTATCCTTACAGATATTTCGATTCCATTTGGCTGTCCGACATTTCAGCACTACCATTAATGAGGAATATTAGTTATCAAATGAACTTCTAGTAAATCAAAATTAGCCTTGGCCAAAAAGTGAAAATCAACACCCTTTAAACTTTTATGAAAGCTTTATTTTAATGAAAACAACTGTCTTTTCAATGAAGACTTTAAGTATAGAATAAAGAATGAAAACTTTATTTTAATGAAAACAACTGTCTTTTCAATGAAGACTTTAAGTATTGAATGAAGAATGAAAACTTTATTTTAATGAAAACAACTGTGTTTTCAATGAAGAGTTTAAGTATAGAATAAAGAATGAAAACTTTATTTTAATGAAAACAACTGTGTTTTCAATGAAGACGTTATAGAATAAAGAATGAAGGAAGGTATTTATGTTCATTGAACAAGCAAGAAATCAAAGGGTAGTTTTGAAACAATGAGCCCGTTGAAGGACTATAAAGCATACCCTTCGATTTCAAGACTGTTTAACGAATATAAATACCTACCTAAATTCTTCATCCAACTTAAAAACCGTCATTATTCTAAAAACTACAGAAAATCTTAATTTTGAAACGTCAGTCTTCCCTTTAGTGGATCAATCCAAGCTAAAGTATGACTATTAATTATCAACTATGAAATTGTCCATTGTACTGTAATCGAGGGGACTCTAATGAAGTAACTTATTAGTTTCGCTTGACTGACTCGAGGGTTGAAAATATTAGTCAGATATTAAAGTAAAGCAGAATTACTTAAAGTAACTGTTCTATTGTTATTTTGGTACCATCCAGTACATAAAACACCTTACATAATAATGAGAACGTAAATAGATTTGTAGAGATGATATTATGACCAATATTACAGTATTATTACAGTTCATGACAGAATATACATACGAGTGATGTTTTACAATAAGTTAAGATCTGTATTTTACAGCACGCAATGATCAAATAACTTTGTTGACTGTTATAACAAATGTCGAATTTTGTGCGTGATCACAAAAAACACATTAAAACAAACGCAAACTAGTAATCACGACTCATACTGTTTTATCGTAATTCTGTACTGTTCATAAAACATTGATCTATAGTTAATTGATAATGTATGTTTTATTAGCGTTTTATTAATGGTTTCACTATGTCTTTGATTTGTTTTGTGCTTACATTCGTGTTTGGTAATCTTGGAATACAAGTTCCGACACCACTGTATTTTTAAAATACTAAAGGCTGCATGTCAAAATCTACAAAAAGATCTAATCCTTTAACCTTCCAATATTAATTCTTTCTTTGCGTGTAAACATTGCTTGATAAAATTGTTTCAGCAGTATTGTTTAACGGGCGTGGGAATCCTTGCATGTAAAATTTCCTCGAAAGTCTGATATACAGCTGTGTGACAAAAAATATAGAAAAATAACGCTACATGTATAACACTGTAGATTGACAGAACTAATGCTATCAGAAATTACATTTTAAAAGGGAGGAATAAAATAACATATCACTATAAAAATAACGTAGACCCAGTCCTTTCTGACTGCTCATTCAGCCTCTTGTTTAGTAGAAATTAACGTTTATATGAACAACTTTCATTACTGTTATCAGAGAAATGTCGGCAAAAAGGTTTTGTATGACTAAAATCTGTTTGAAAAAAAAAAACACTGGCCAATATATGTATATATTATCTACCTTTCTTCATATTGATATCGTCAAATATCAGCCGTGAGCCGGAATATGAAACTTTGTTGAGTGAATGAGCGGTAGCGAACGAGCCAGCAAGCTTCATATTCCGTCGAGCGGCTGATATTTGACAATATCAATATTGTAAGAATGCCAGATAATATTTTTATCGCATTTAAAATCTTAAAATTAAGATTTTTATACATGAATTTGTTGTGGCGCAAATTACGGGAGTTTGATAAGTTCGAGTCAACGTCTTGATAAGTTCGGGTCTGCTTGAGACGGGCATAGGGAAATGCGATAATTTATGATATCAATACGCAGAAAAACCTTATAATATATACTTATCATACATTTTAATATATTTCATCATTCTGTTGTGGTTTAATTTGATGTTCCTTTAAACTTTTGTTTTACATTTATATGTCAAAGGTTAGCTTAAGGTACATTTGGATAATGACAAGGGCAATAGAACACCAGAATGTTTGTTCTCAGTACTAAGGGACAATTGTTTTTTGGTCTATTGCCTAACTATCCATACATGTTTTGTTATCTAATCATTTAGTAACTTTCCCAGTTTGTCAAAAAGTTTTCATATCAGTTCTTTAAAAAAGTCTTGTCATTCATCTTTCACGCGTGAAGATAACTTTATAATAACTTTCCATACTTTTATACCTGTAAATCGCTGTGAAAGTTTATTAAAATTTTATTCTCAAACCGCATATTTGTCTGCAGTATATTGCTGAATGTGATAAACTTTTAATCAAATAAACAAACGTACGGAAGGATATAAGAGAACCGGACTATTGTTCACCATTTATGTCATTCGCTATCCCTCTCTCCATATTTCAACTAGCTGAAAACATCTAGCAGACAATTTTTTTCGCAAGAACACAGAGAAAAGGGACATATAGTACATTTGTATCTTTCACCCCTATGAAGGTGAGACAAGGCTATCTCACGCCCAAGGGTTCAAATATTTTTTGTCTCAACCGAGGCTCTGCTGAGATTGAGAAATAAAAATATTTGAGCCCGAGAGTGTGAGATAGCTTAGTCTGCCCAAAATAGGGGTGATTGATACTTTTTGTCACATGTAACACTTGTAATTAAAGCGTTGCTAAGGGCAGGAGGGCGAGAGAAGCTGATCTCACACCAAAGCAACGATGAGATATTTCTGTCTCACATGTGAGAAAATATTCTCATTAGAAATTAAACAGTTGCTCCTTTAGTAGATTTATGGATGGCGTGTATTTTCCTTATTTGTCATGTGTCCACATCTTTATTTAGTTAAAACGAATTGTTACAAAAGATTTAGTTTTCTTTGGAATTTTATTTTCTGCATACTTTACTCAGGATATAAAATGTCACATTAAAAACTATTTGAAGTTATGATACTACGTGGCCTTTCTAAAATCTGAAATAAAATATTATATTATGATACATTGATGCTTGTTGATGCAGTACCTTATTTAAAAAATTTCAAACGTCACCCTTGCAAGATGGAAGTCAGATATGACTTTTTTTGTAATTTTGCAATACCATAGTACGGTGGCTGGTTTAGGACGTCGAATTTTTTTTCTATCTCATTATAGCGAGATACTTTGTCGTTTTAACGAGAAACAATCTCGTTATAATGAGAAAAGATGTCATTATAACGAGTAACTACTATCTCGTTATAACGAAATACTATCTAATTATAACGAGAAACTATCTTGTTATAACGAGATAAGATGTCGTTATAACAAGATAGTATCTCTGTATAACGAGATATTGTCTCGTTATAACGAGATAATATTTCGTTATAACGACTTCTTGATTCGTTATAACGACATCTTATCTCGATATAATGAGATATTTTATAATGACACCTTTATAAATAGTTTCTCGTTATATCGAGGTGTTATCTTGTTATAACGGGATAGCATTTCGTTATAACAACATATCTCGTTATAACGAGATAGTATTTCGCTATAACATCTTATCTCAGTATAACGAGATTGTTTCTCGATATAACGACATAGTATCTCGTTATAACGAGATAGAAAAAAATCGACGTTCTAAACCAGCCACCGTACCATAGAAACATCAAACAAAATGTATAATGACCAAACACTTTAAGAACTGGATAGAAAATTTTGCGGACAAAAAGATGTTTTCCCCACACGTATGCAGTTTCTACCACAAATTCTTTTATACTATATTATTAGATTTTTTTGTTTGGACACCTGACTCTAAACAACTTTGACTGTCGACTTTCTCCCTCTGTTTTACTACATTTCTCAAAATACCGGCGAAATTTCTTACGTCTGTCGATAATATGTACACCGAACAGACCGATAAATTATCACTTCACGTCGTTAAAATATTACAGGTGAGGGTAATAATTACGCACATTTGATGTGTATAACTTCATTTTTTTATGTTTTTAGTATGTAACAAGGTATAGAAAACAAACAGCCTTCGTTAATTAATGATTTGTTTAGAGGGCCTGACAGTTTTGACCATAACGATCTATTTTTCTTAATACTGCTCCGAAAAATGAAACAAAAAATTCAGCGCTTTGTTATTTTGGTTTTCGTATATGTTGTGATTGAAGGAATGAATTGTACGTCTGTCAGAGGGTACCTTTCATGCATTTTACTTAAATATAAACCATTCAATTTTCAGTAGATAGAGTGAAGAGTCAATGTCCGCAAATATTTCAGTCGATTTATTTGTACATAGAAATAAATCCAATTCACTCAACAAATACATTTTGTTTTGATATCTTCACGCTGAAAACAATACATGTATATACAAGCGATTTTAATATGAAAATACTATTGGTATCACTAAGACATTTTTTGTCTCTATTATCTCATTATAACGAGAAAATTATCTCGTTATTACGAGAAAAGATCTCGTTATAGCGATATAATTATCTCATAATTACGAGATAATTATCTCGTTATAACGAGACCTTTTCTCGTAATTATGACATAATAATCTCGTTACTACGACTTATTATCTCGTAATTACGAGAAAATTAGAGTTTCGCCTGAGCCTGTATCACTCACCAGGCTATAAATTTATATACATTTTTAAACAGTTATAGTTCCATTGGCCATGTGATTTCTGACAAGAATATCTTTGAATGTTTTTCACATAGGTTTCTATGCTAAACCATGGCCTGTCGTGGCGGCCATCTTGGATTTTTTATTGTGATGTCCAACCGGCACGAAATAAGAAATTTTGTAAAGGACCTCCCATACATCATTCCTACAAAATTTCAATTCATTTGGAAAGGAGAAGATTTATAAAATTAAGCCCATCACAAGAATTGCTCGTGGCGGCCATGCAAGATGTCCGATCGACACGAAATGAGGAATTTGTAAAGGCTCTCGCATACATCATTATTACGAAGTTACAATTCACTTTGCCTTGTAGTTTCAGAGGAGACGATTTTAAAAATTCAGGCAATCAGAAACAAGATATATTTCCCCGTGGCAGCCATTTTAGACGTCGATCGACACAAAATGAGGAAACTTTCTAATGGACCTCCATACACCATTCCCACAGTTACAATTCATTTGGCCTTTCAGTTTCATAGGAGAAGATTTTTAATGTTGTCTGTAAGAAACATTAATTGCCTGTGGCGGCCATTCTGGAAGTCCGATCGACACAAAATGAGGAAACTTTGTAAAGGACCTTCCATACATTCCTGCAAGGTTTGGTTTCAGTTGGCACAGTGGTTTCTAAGGAGAAGATTAAAATGTGAAAAGTTAACGTAAAAGCTGAAAATTGAGCGCAAATTTTCTCGTAGATACGATATATTATCTCGTTATAATGCGATATTATCTCGTAATTAATAATAAATATCTCGTAATAACGAGATACTACTGCGTACTTACGCGATATATTCTCGTTATTACGAGAAAATTTTCGCTCGATTTTTTCCTCGTAATTACGAAATAATTACGAGAAAAGATCTCATAATAAAGAGATAATTATCTCGTAATTACGTGAAAATGATCTCGTTATTACAATATAATAAGAAAAATAAATTTCTTAGTGATACTAATAGACTTTAGCATAATTGCGCACAAATTTTCATAAATTATTTCCTTTTGTGAACAGGCAAAATTAAACATCCATCAACTCTGTTATAATATTATATATTATTGTTTCCAGCGACAGGATCACAGCATTTATGCCTTTTACATCAAGTAAAGGTCGAATATTTGGTTTTGTTTATTATTTTTTCATACGAAAGAAAAATAAAATATATTGATTTATATTATCATTGTAAAGTCTATCCAAACTGGGGCTAATATTAGCCCTATGTCCAAAATACCGGAAGTACATAGAATGTTGCAGCGACGCGAATCAATTCACTGATATTGATTATTTTATTGGTTCGTTTAACACACTTGTTATAGATCCACAGGTAAATTTTGCTCCTATTTTGAAAAATGTAGTGTCTGTCTATATATAAAAAATAATATGTAGCTAGTTAGATCAGATATAAAACATTCTCCTTATTTAGACAAAAATATCAAAAGATAGCAATAATCTAATCTCTATTTGTATTTCAGATGCAACATTCTAGAAGAGAAAGAAGATGAATTAGAAATTCAAGAAAACAACATTTCTTTTCTGATCAATCCTTTTGAAATTGTGTCCTTATTAGTATATACTTAGATTTCCTATAATATTAGCTCGGTCTGTGATTTGCAAGAAAAGTTTGGTAGCTTAGCACCTAAGACGTAGAAAATCAGCCTATAATGAATTAGTATTTTATATTTTTTTTATTAAACAATTTGGTTAGAAGTCGTTGGTTTCAGTTACTATATTTAATATTTGCATAGAGATTTCATTATTATGTTGTTCATAGTTACATTCGGTTGAAAGAATAAATAGGTAAAACGGCTCAGTGCCACAATTACATGCAGTTACAACGACAGTACTGTGTTCGCATTTTGATGTGAACGTGATTGCCATTTTTGTTTACATGCAATCGTAACCATTCGAGACAAGAACTAAAAAAATATGATTATGCATGTGTATTTTCCTAATTGGAAAGGCTGTACATTGTATAAAGTACGCAAAATCCCGAAGTGTTAAAAAAATTTGGTAAAAAGTAGCAAAATGTATACATCGTGTAATGAATCAATTTTTGTATAAAGAAACAAGCCTGGTAAAATTACCATCTTAAAAGCGCCAGTATGCAATTATTAATAAAAATAACTTTCTTTGAGTTGTTTGCTGAATGATTAAAAAAGGAGCCTACTCTGGACACAACAAGCCAACACCAATACAAAACCACACAAAAAATATTAAATAAATAATGGACTACACGATCTCTATCTCCCCATCCCCCCAAAAGAGGAATGAGATTAGATGCATTGGTAGGACAAGATTCTCCTGCACTGTACTATGAAGTATATTTCTATATCCACTTTGCAAGCCGAAAATACAAACGAAATACTAGATATTTGAAATTGCATTCTTTCACGAAAAAAAAGAATCCTCGCCTACGTACAAAAAGTAGGAATAGTACTTGTCTCACGCCGAAACAAGCCGTCAAAACAACGTAGAAAAAAGAAAGAATAAGAAATTGAATCATCAACTAATCAGGAAAGAAAAATCGTGCACAAAAAGGCTTTCCTGTTCCGAATGCGGTCACAAGGGAGGGATGACATCCTTTGTAAAGGTACATTTTGTGTATACGGTTGTGCCAAAAATTTGAGTTGGATAAATTATATAATCAAAGGCATACATTTCGGACTAGATACATAAAAGTAGGTCATAAATTTCAAAATTGGCATTTTAAGAATTAATATAACGGCATTTGGGTTACATTTCTCAATTTTCTCGTATATAAATGTGCGTCCGGTTTCCAAGGCTCCAATGGAACATCTCTACCCAAAATTCCAAGTAGTTATCCACTTCTCCCAGGGTGCGATACATGCACAAAAGGGATTTTGAAATAAGCAGGTTTTTAAACCTTCTCACACAACATAGACGTCTTCTAAAATCCATCACTATGACGTATAGACGTAATATCCTATGTGTCAAATTAACACATTTTGTAGTCTATTTGTGAACCCAGATGTCCTAATATTTGGTTTGTATATTAAATGTTACTCTTTTTTTGTCATGTTGAAAATAAATGAACAAACTCGTTACGTAACAATATAAATTGGAAAGAGAATACACAAAATTTTAAAGGATTAAAGTACAGACTTAATACAATAACAACAGTAAAACACAAAAGAAAGCGTACAAAAATAACTGCAAAATAGGTAACGCAAATTCATACACTAAACCGGGAGGAAGATTAGGCACAACAGTGAAGGCAAACATTTCCTGCTCGCATACAATACCCATTCAAAGACTGTGTATAAGTCAGAATTTGTAAAAAGCAGGCAACCCTAAATCCGACATCATAAATTTGTTTGCAACCAAGGAGCTAAAATTTGGTAGTGATCAACCAAATAGAGGCAGCAAAATTTTTAAATCGACTATTATAGATTATGATTATGGTAATTTTCTTCAAGTAGTTTACTTAACAAAGGCAATCCACTTTCAGAAATCACCGTAACTGGAACAAGCCTTAGAATATCATATCGGTGTCTTTCTCGTGCAGGGGCAGCCACTTATAAACGGAAAATTCACAATCAGAAAAATGAAATAATATAATAATAGGCTTGTCATTAATTTAATAATACATTTGTCCCTCTTTTTGAGGTTTCACTACGGGTGCGGACCTGTCCGTGTATTTAGAGTTCATTATCTTAACTTCACTTAGATATATACGATCTAAATATTCCTTGAAACTTGAATTAAGAATAATAAAATATCTATCTAATTTAATAAGGAAATTCAAGGATGAGTCTCATTTCATTTTAAAAGAAATTTGAATATGAACACGCACACGCCATTATTTGTTGAAAATTTAATCTAATGCCAGAAAGAGAGAGAAAGAGAGAGGGAGATCCGTTTAAGTGAAGAAACATGGTATTAAAAATTTATTTAAAAATAAAGTAGGGAGCCTAAGTGGCCGAGTGCAGAAGGTTGCAGACCCATGAACACTAGCCTAACACCGCTGTCATGGGTTGAGTCTTGCTTTTCCTGCTTCATGTATTAAGGTATCCATGCCCGGGAGTTTCACTGCTTCAGCTACATAGCTGTCCGGGCTTTCCTCATCCAATAAGTTTGGTATTCACAATATAGCTAATAAATTGCTGAATGTGACGATAAACCCTAGGAACCAAACCCAACCTAAAACATCATGTAAATCGGATGGTATTCACTCAGACGTACATTCACAAAAAATGAGACTGGAAGCGCGACATATACATGTATTCAGTTCCTAGTAACATTGTTAATTTTTATTATTGCATGATAATAAAATATTTATATTGATAAATGAGTATTAAATTTCAATGATATACATGTAGGTAATAAAACCCGACATCGATTAATTATTACAATATACTACTTTTTATTTTACCTGAAATCAATATACACATGTATGTACATGTAGAAGCTGTCGGTCAGTTTTAGGATATTAAAAAGTTGACAGTATGAAAAAAATGTTTTTGTTGTTATTGTTCTCTGTGTTTTCATTGTGTTCAAAGCAATTCTTCAAAGTACAATGAAACCATATAATCAGATTTGTAAAATATTCTTATACGCAGTTTAAAATTATAGTATTTTTACCGGATAAAGCCCCGTTTTTTAATTTTTTTTAAAGATAGGGTGCGTAATATCTAAATGACTAAACTTCACGATAACTGTCTGATCCTCACTCCGACTTCTACATGTAGATCGTGCACAGTTTTGACTCGGGTTATTGAAATGTCAGAAAAAGCAGATTTTAGTTTTATCTACTGATGTTAAATAATTGATATTTTGAGGTACATGTAGTTCACATCGCATGATCTATTAAAAAATGAAACTATTCGACTATTCTTGATGTCCAAACTTAACTGAAAAATTATTTGACGATTCTCGTGAAAGTTGAGCGAGATCAAGTACGTTTCCTATTGGTTATTGGTTATTCGTTTTTCAAAAAAATATTTCAATAACATAAAGAACATTTTTACCCTTGGTGGCATATCGAATAACAAATAGACAACACTTTCTTATTGGTTATTCGTTGTTGGTTATTCGTTATTCGATGTTGGTTATTGGTTATTCGCCATATGGCCCCAAATCGACCAACCAAGTATGCCAA
>JAOXYI010723018.1:0-13982 GCA_028566495.1 Lithophaga antillarum
TATGGTCAGTCGGGTAGATAATAAGTTTTAAAATAGAATAGATCTTGTCAGATACTGTGTTTGATGGTTTTTACTACAACAAAGTAATAATTTATATGATTTTTAAAATATATCCTTCGTTTATTTGTCTTACTGCCGCCAACTCTTTCCGTTTTGATACCTATAGATTATACCCCGTGAATATATTCCATTGTCAGCAAATCAGTTGTAGTCTTCAGGAGCACCCTGGGTACTTATGTAAATAAGGTAAACTGGACATTAGAATATGAAATGATCCCGAATTCTTTGCCTTTAACGCGTAGTAAAGGCCAATTTGTTTACCTAAAGTTAACAGAGTACATAATTCCACCAGATAAACGAATGCAACAATTTGGGAATTCTTCCGAAATTAAAAAAAAATCGTTCAAAAACTTTTTTTTTGATAATTAATATTACACCCTATGAACTTTTCTTCATATAAATCAAAATTAAAATTTAGAATTGGCCAGCAAAAGAGGCAAACAATCATTTGCAGTGATGTAACTTTTATTATTTGATTCTGTTTATGAAACAAAGATTTTACGTTTACCTTGTGGCAAATTTCACTGTTCCTATTTTAATATAATTTAGCGGAAGAATATTCAGTACTAAAACATCATTGATAATATGTAAAGTTCAACATATCGGATTTAAATATCGCACCCTCATTTTAATACCGACAATTTGGAAAGTCTAATTACATTAACCAAAGTAACCACATCATGTAAAGCCATCACTAATCTAGAAGTAACAAAAACACGTACGGCAAATATCCATCTAGAAGTAGCCACAGCCAGTACAACCAACATCTGTCAAGAAGTAACCACAACACATACAGCCGACATCCATCTAGAAGTAACAACAACAAGTACAAACAACATCCATCTAGAAGTAACAACAGCAAGTACAACCATGCAACATCCGTCTAGAAGTAACAACACAAAGTACAACCAACATCAAACTAGAAGTAGCGACAGTACGTACAGTCAATATCCATCTAAACGTAACCACAGCAAATACAGCCAACATCCATTTTGTACGTACATTAACCAAAGTAACCATAGCAACTACAGCCAACATCAATCTAAAAATAACCACATCAAGTACAGCCAACATCCATCTAGAAGTAACGACATCAAGTACAACCAACATCCATCTTAACGTAACCACAGTAAATACAGCCAACATCCATTTTGTACATTAACCAAAGTGACCACAGCAAGTACAACCAACATCCATCTAAACGTAACCACAGAAAATACGACCGATATCCATTTTATACATACATTAACCAAAATAACTATACAGCCAACATTCATCTAAAAAAAGCCACATCAAGTACAACCAATATCCATCTAGAAGAAACGACAGCTAGCACAGTCTATGTCAATCTAGAAGTCACCACAGCAAGTACAGCCAACATCCATCTAGAAGTAACCACTGTAAGAACAGCGAACATCCATCTAGAAGTAATCACAGCAAGTAAAGTCTATGTCCGTCTAGAAGTAACCACAGCAAATACAGCCAACATCAATCTATAGGAGTAACCACAGCAGGTACGGCCAACATCCATATAAAAGTAACCACAGAAAGTACAGCCAATATCCATTTTGTACGTACAGTAACCAAAGTAACCACAAGTACAGCCAACATCCAAGTAACCACAGCAGCAAGAACAGGCCACATCCATGTGCAAATAACCACAGCAAGTACAGCCAACATCAGTCTAGGAGTAACCACAGCAAGTACAACCAACATCAAGGTAGAAGAAACCACAGCAAGTACAGCCAACATCAAGGTAGAAGTAACCACAGGAAGTAACCACAGCAAGTACAGCCAACATCAAGGTAGAAGTAACCACAGCAAGTACAGCCAACATCAAGGTAGAAGTGACCACAGCAAGTACAGCCAACATCAAAGTAGAAGTAACCACAGCAAGTACAGCCAACATCAGTCTAGAAGTAACCACAGCAAGTACAACCAACATCAAGGTAGAAGTAACCACAGCAAGTACAGCCAACATCAATCTAGGAGTAACCACAGCAAATACAGCCAACAGTCATCTAGATGTAACCAAAGCAAGTACAGCCAACATCCATCTAGAAGTAACGACAGCACGTACAGCCAACATCCGTCTAGAAGTAACCACAGCAAGTATATCCAACATCCATCTAGAAGTTACCACAGCAAGTACAACCAACATTCATCTAGATGTGACCAGGGCAAATACAGCCAACACCCACCTATAAGTAACGACAGCAGGTACAGCCAACATCCATTTAGAAGTAACCACAACAAGTACAGTCTATGTCCATCTAGAAGTAATGACAGCACGTACTGCCAACATCCATCTACAAGTAACCACAATAAGCACAGCCACATCCATCTAGAAGTAATCACAGCAAGTATAGCCAACATCTATTCTCGAAGTAACCGTAGAAGGTACAGCCAACATCCATTCTAGAAGTAACCATAGAAAGTACAGTCAACACCCATTTTGTATACGTACAGTAACCAAAGTAACCACAGCAAGTACAGTCAACATCCATCTAGAAGTATCCATAGCAAGTACAGCCAACATCCATTCTGGCATGTCCATTTTGTATACGTACAATAACCAAAGTCACCACATCAAGTACAGCCAACATCCATATAAAAGTAACCATAATCAACATCCATCTAGAAGTAACCACAGCAAGTACAGCCGACATCCGTCTAAAAATAACCACAACAAGTACAACATACATTCATTCTAGAATTAACCATAGAAAGTACAGCCAACATTCATTTTGTAATACGTACAGTAACCAAAGTAACAACAGCAAGTACAGCTAACATCCATCTCTGCAGTAACCACAGCAAGTACAGCCAACATCCATCTAGAAGTAACCATAGCAAGTACAACCAACATTTATTCTAGAAGTAACCATAGAAAGTACAGCCAACATCTATTGTATACGTACAGTAACCAAAGTCACCACATCAAGTACAGCCGACATCCATATAGAAGTAACCATAGTCAACATCCATCTAGAAGTAACCACAGCAAGTACAGCCAACATCAATATAAAATAACCACAGCAAGTACAACCAACATCGTGTAGAAGTAACCACAGCAAGTGCAGTCTACGTCCATCTAGAAGTAACATCACGTATAGCCAACACTCATCTAGAAGTAATCACAACAAGTACAGCCAAGATCTATCTAGAAGGGACCGCAGCAAGTATAGCCAACATAATTTTGTAAGTACATTAACCCCAAAGTAGCCACAGCAAGTGCAGCCAGCATCCATCCAGGAGTAACCACAGCAAGTACGGCCAACATCTATCTAGAAGTACCCACAGCAAGTATAGCCAACATAATTATGTAAGTACATGAACCTCAAAGTAACCACAGCAAGTGCAGCCAGCATCAATCTAGAAGGGTAATGCCATGAGTTAGAGAAGCCTAAGTGTTAGCTAAAGTTCCTAGTCAGTCTATACGTAAACGCCTCCCTAGTATTTTTTTTCTATTAAAAGCACAGATATATGTATAATTAGTACTTCTATTGAATAGATAAGCATCTATCTTTGTTAATTTAACTGTAGTATGCATTCAGTATACTAACATCTTTATTTAGTATTTTCAATTGTATGTTTTTGCTCAAGCGTCTATTCAATACACATTTAGTTAGTGTGGTTAGTAACATATTACAGCTGAACACGTTTTACTTTTACATGTAGTTAGTATGCTCCACATGGTAAACAGTACGTTTTGGCTACCGTCTGTTACATTTACAATAATTTTTAAGTAGTATGTTACGGCTCTATAACATACGAAACACTTTTAGTCAGTCCAGACAGCAGCGGAAAAACCAGATTTAATCCCCTTACAATTTACACACTAACACCAATACAAACATGCATAGAGGCTGGGTGGCCAAGTGTTTAAGGTCACTGACCCACGATCATTAGTCTAACACCGCTGACGTGGGCTGGAGCGCCACTTCACCCACCTCATGTGTTTAAATTCAGGAGCGATTGAGTAAACCACGATACCACAATATTTACAAAGTTCACGTACAACCTTTTGTCTCTTGCTGACACTAATGTATTCTAATAACTGTGGATATTTAAATTTACTGTGTGGATTAAGTCGTAATGTAATTTGTAAAACGTCTGTGAAACAGTCTCCTCGAATTTAATTTCATCCATGTTTTGAACGATGTTCGTGATACAAAGAACACCAATACTGTGATGACTCAAAATTATTTAATTCAGGATATAAGTTAAACAATTCCATCATTTTTAAATTCCTACGAAACATAGACTGTTTTTCATTACATTATAATGCATATATAACAATGCAAATCCATTACCCATCTATTTGTCACGAATTTAGACCAATTCGAAGTTTCATTTCGTTTTAAGTTTACCATTACTTGTACCAGAGATATATTGTACAGATATATTATGTCTTGTTTTTTACATACCCACAGCAAAGATTTTTGGCTTGACGAGATATCTTAATAGAAATAACTTTAATCTATTTCATTTGATAAAATAATTTCTTTCCGCGCCTCAGACGAATGTAATATTTTGAGAATTTTTTTGCCATTATATGGCATTTTATCAAAATTTCAGATTATAGAACTCAAAAATTTCATTTGTTACCAGTGTAATGTATTCGACACTAATTAGTTTTTGTTTTCACGAAATAAATTTGCCTTGTTTCTGGTATTTTTAAAATTTAAAAACATCAATCAGTTTGTATTGTACAATAGAAAGATTAAGATTGTCGACAAACTATTTCACATCATGTCTCGGGGATCTATCTTAATCCCACAATTGGAACAGCAATACGTCTCTCAAACGTCCGCCATGATGGGTTGAGAGAAATGATCGTCTGTGTTTCCATAATTTGTATTCGAAAAACGAAGAAGTTTTGAACAAAGTAAATTCTGACGGCTTTATTTTGAGTAGTCTATTTTATCTGGAATCCCATTCATCAATGTCCTAATCCACGATAATTAAAAGACGATGCAACGGACAGAATATGGAATGTACTTAAACTATCAAAGAATGAATAAATATATCTTGATTACCATCGATACAATATCAGTAAAATTCATTTTATACAGGATAATTATTTCCAATTATCCTATATAATATTACAAAAATGTTATTTTTTATTGATAATTAAACACACGATACTCTACTCCAATCCATCTTATAATGATCTGTCTTATGATTTCAAAATAAAACATTTTTCTGTCTACGATGCCAATAAAATAAGCTGGTACATTAAAACGTCTGCAATAAAACGAACTTAATCTGAAAGAGAATGTCATATTAGTATGGTCATATAATTCTTTTTTTATCCTTGTTCAGATATTCTGCTGTTGTTTCAGACATGTAAAAAAGTCTACATTGTCAGTTTTAGTGGATACATATAATGGGCTTTCAGTCGTTGAAAGGTGGAGCGGTAGGACCACTTGTGTCAGCATTCTGTATGTATAAAATCATTGATGACATTGTGTTTTAAGTTGGGAGTTTTCACATTTCAAGATAAATGTTGCTACATGGGAACGTATGTTACATTTTGTTTGTTTGGTTTTTTTTTTATTTTAGATAAGTCCGGTCCTTTAGCTTCATTTTTCGGTGCCTAGATGTTTTATCGCTCAATAATCCGAGTTTTGATGACCACTTTCATCCTATACATCAGAGAAATAAAGGATACTACAGACTCGAACGGATCGGATTCATACTTGTGAGATTGACAGAGAGGGACTATTGCATTCTCGAATACATGTATATAACAACTATACTTCTCATATCTGAGTAGAACATTCATGCTGCCCCTACATATGAGGTATGACATTTATTGCAGTTGATACGAAATTCTACAATTTAGTTATCTGGAATTTCTACAGGGAGGGTTGCATGGTTAGGCCTATGGCTACCGAAAACGAAATTCGTCGCTTCTGAAATTTTATGGTTGCCATCACCAGTCAGTTAGTCATTATTGAATGTCTCTGTCTCAACTGATTGCAAACATGTGTCTTAATTGTCTCCGTTATATATATTTGTGGTTTGTACAGTGACGTTTAGATTTGGGACTTCAACGAGAGTTACTGCGTGCAGAATTGGTTTTCACTCAAGGTTTAGTTCGGGAGGCAAGGGAGGAGTTGGGGGAGGGGTTCATGCTGTTCAATCTTTGGTTGGTTTTTGTTTCGTTTTTCTTTTGTGTTTGTGCTGATGTTATGTCCGGATTTTTATTTATTTTATATAATTCCATGTTTTCTACTATCGTATGTGCTGTTGATACGGCCTGACGGATGTACGGATATTCTACATGAAGTTTCATGAAGAATTTCAATGTAGAAATAAAGTAAACATGAAAGATTAAAAATGTTTTTATCCTTTACATTTTTGATAAAATATCTTTCGTAGTTCACCATGACAACACAGGAATGCAGCTGACTGTTTGAATCTGTTCTGTTTCATAATTCTGTTTATAAACATTTTTTGAAAGAACACTAGCAAAATTACTGCCTTTTAGTTTGTAACGCTAAATAACAGATAGCGCAGGTGAAAACATATCCAAATAAAAGCTTTTTTTCTTTTTG
The DNA here is from genome assembly GCA_028566495.1 of Lithophaga antillarum. Lineage (NCBI taxonomy): Eukaryota > Metazoa > Mollusca > Bivalvia > Mytilida > Mytilidae > Lithophaga > Lithophaga antillarum. The sequence goes on from JAOXYI010723018.1 coordinate 6,627, forward strand.
AGGTGCAACAGCAACAATTTGTTGAAAAAACACAAGTTTATCAGACTATTAATCAGGCATATGATGACGTTTAACTTTCCAACTTCAAAGAAGAACAGTCAATTATTTGCTTATTGGAAAAGATAATGAGCACATGTTTAGAAAGTCGATATTTGGCTCAGCAAGACTTTGCCCTTATCTTATCCGGGTTAAATAGTTCCTAGTCTTGATCAGGAAAGTGAAGTCAAAATTTCATTTTACTTGACAGATTCGATTTTCAATACTCTGATTTATACATGGGTTAAATCTTGTTTATTACTTTTCGACATCAATGTATTCAAAATCTACATAGATTACAACATCAGTTTTAAACCTTTCTCTCATCTGCTTGGCAACATCCATCTTGCAATCCAATTTTACATTTGTTTGTGGAGCCTTACACTAATGACAACGATCCTGTGTGTATGTGTTTTTTTTTCCCGATGAAAGATGTGCATTAGTCGGCATTAAGTTCTTAACATTATTTGAACAAAGGATACGCAAAAAAAAAAAAAATGAAACAGCATTTTGAGAAATACTGACACAACGGAAGGAAACTACGGAAGCCAGTTAGTAAACAGGTTGACTATTATCATAAAAATCATGATAACTTGATGTTACGATTTAGCACATACTCTCAAAATATTTGTAGAAAAGTACTCATAGAAATGTTTGCTCACAATGACTTCATCAGAAGAATTTAATCCGAACATTCAACCAGAAAGCCCCATTTGAAAATTTTTGGTAATGGTAGCCATCCTATAGCGAGCGATTTCAACACAGAATTTTGGAAAAAAGACGAATATCTTTGCCAGGTTATTGGTTCAATTAAAAGTACCACATACCAATATTACATACACTAGATGCACATTTCAATCACTTCTATCATCGCTAGTGCTGAAAAACTTGAAAGGAAAATAAAATCCAGATATTTGTAAATATATAAAAATGGCGACTGAAAGTACAGACTCTAATGACAGCCCTATAAAAAGTAGTGCAAATACTTATAGCACAGTAGTTTCAAACATAAAAATTATAATGATTTTTTAAAATGCACACTAGGCTTAACTTACATTTGTACAAACCACATACCCGAACGGCTCATTATCGGCTAGCCACAGATAATATATTTGAATAGATTCTGTCTTAAAATCAACCTTTTGGCTATTTGAAATATTTTATTTAATTAACAGAGGTTTTATCTAGGATCAAAACTGGTTTACGTACTTTGAACTTTGTTTCCCTCGGCCGATTATCATAATATTTAAGGGTAATGATACCTGAACCAAATGCAGTTAAGATTAATAATGAATATTTTGGTTCTTACAGTTTAGGAAACAATGACCCAAAAGAGTCTATTATCGAAGTTGAATTATACTCGAAATGAATAGTACAGTGATAGTTATAATGGTTCCAACCCTCCCCAGGAACAAAAGGAGTCGATTTCATAGCTGATCATGAGTGATATACAAGTATTATGTGTAATGGAACGTAGTACCGAAAGGACTGAATGATATCAGTTTTGATTTCTTCTGATGTGAAATAGAGGCTGAAGTAGAAAGGATAGACTTTCAGTATACGTTTTTGGTCTTTGTGTCCTGTCGAATCTGGTAAAGCTTAGTTCAGTTATATTGTATTGGAATTCTTGCTTTCAGTTTTGTGCTCCGGAGGCAGAACTATTTAGCGTCCTGAATTATTTTGGGCGAACACTAATGTTTGATCAGAAATACAGATAAATCACAAGAATGCGATCCAATATCATTCAGGGACAAAATACTGTCGAAGTAGCCTAAAATCTACTTGTTCTCTTCGCTTACTTAAGAGCCAATTATTTTTTGTGGAGAAGTGATATTGGGTCAAATTCCTATGAACATCACTTTTGTTTTAACTATGTTCAATTATCTATATCCAGTAATGCCAAACACGATCTGGGTATTTTAATAAATTTTTTGTTGACAAAAGTTTATATCATTGTCAAATAAATTTGAAGTATCCTTGTAAATTACCATGAAATAAAAGGAAATAATAATAAAGTACACAAATATAACAGTAACGTGCTAATCCAAGTCATAAACCAAGATCAAGGAAAGTTCAATAGCGTTTTAAATAACAAATATTTTATCATGTTTAACCTTTGTATAAAAAATCCTCAGAGTCAACAGATCTGAATGAATTTATGACTACAGACAAATTCAGATGTGTGTTTGAATTTTATTAAAACATAATATTATTTGCAGAACTCAATTAATTTTAATAAAAAAAGAAAAATTCAGACCTCACCTACTGAAGAAAGAATTTATTAATGTAAAATGTTATACCGGTAAATAGAAATTAAATACACATTTTATGCAAATAGAAGTTCGATTTTAGGTTACCTTGACAGTGTTTTGCCGATAAATGATATTGGATCGCGTTCTTGTGATTTATCAGTAATTTCTTATTAAATGTTACTGGTTCCAAGTTGTATTATTGTACGCCCAAAATAATTCAGAACACTAAATGCCTCTGTCTTCGGAGCGCAATTGAAAGTAAGAGGACACATTATAACTGAAATATATATTTAAATACTATAACAGTATGGAGTGTCCATATCACAGATGATTACGGACATGTTCTCTGTATCTTAGTCATTATCCATTCTCCTTACCTGATTTGCGACTTGTTACTGGCTTTGTACACTGGGCGATAGGACGAGTGCCAAATATGAAGCAGGACATTACCCTTCCTGAATACCTGATGTCACTCTGGATTTTGTGAGAGTTCGCATTGTCTTAGCTTCAGTTTTCAGTGTTCTGTTTTTCACTTCCACGTTTGTGTTTGTGTTTGATCCTTTGTTGGTAATAGTCTTGTCCGGTCCTATGGATGTATTATTTCATTAACTTCGGTAATCTTCTCGTTCTATTTGGCTACTAGTCTAATGATACTGTCAGATATGGAAGCTGGATGTAGAATTTTCGTGTGTTCGCCTTGCCATTTTAAAGACAGAAGACTCGAAGACACAACACGAAGATACGACAAAAGTCAGAGGAAAATACCACAAAGCAAAAGCGAAAACAACTTTCGTCTTTTCGCTTTGCTTTGTCGGAGTTTCGCCCAACCTTTTTCGTGTCTTCGTGTTTTCACATCACAGTCATGCGTAGAACAACAGTGGTTAATAAACAGCTATCCCGCGCATGCCTATGCTATTCTAAATCCGATGTGAAAATTCGTCAACCAAACAATTCATCAACGGAAGTATCGACCTTCTACTTACAGTAACATACGTAAAGTACACCAATTTTACAGACACTGGATGCACATTTTGACACCTAGGTTAGTATCAGAAGCGCTGATACCGAAAAGTAAGAAAAAAAAAAATCAACATTTTAGAACAACTCCTATAAGAAGATGTCTTAGTTTGTATCATTTAGATTGCACATCAACCTGTGGATGCATCAGAAAAATATTTTACCAAAAGGTATCCAATGTTGTGATATATTAATGGTAATAAATATTTCGGTGGCGCAAGCTTTGGCTCATTTTTATCAAAAAGTAAATGAAAATGTGTAAAATTTCCAAAGTAGAAGTTTGTTTGGATGAATCAAAAATATTGTCTCCACCTTCCTCGGTCCCTTCTCATCTGATGTTCACGATGTAGTACGTGTATGACATATACAACAATAAAAATTTTGACCAAAGATCCTCCCATCTGCCAGTTCAAAAGCTGTAGACTGAACACGAACTGTATAGTAATTTTTACAAATGTCCCGTATTCTGTGACCCTTTGTAACAAATCATCTGATAGTGCTTAACATATATGCAGAAAGTCATTTTGGTTTAAAAGTTACAGACAAGACAACTGAATTTTAATTTTTATAAAAGCTCCGATCATTTCTGGAACAATGGGCATAGGGTCACAGGGGTTGTTTGCGACGCATCATCTGATAGTTTTTAGTATTTATGCTAGAATTATCTTAATCCACCTATTGATTTAAAAATCATAGACCGGACGCAAACTGAACAACAACGACAAAAACCCCACCCCTATCTGTGACCCTGTCGACAGAGTCACGGAGGGTGTTCACGATTATCGTCAGATGGTGCTTATAACATTTGTGCAAAAATGATCTTAATTCATCTAATAGTTTAAAAGTTACAGAACAGACACGAACTGAATGGTACTTTTAATAAACGCCTGCACGACACATCGTCTGATGGTGCTTCTTATTTTTGCAAAAATTTATCTGAATTCATCAACTGGTTTTAAAGTTATACACCGGACGCGAACTGAATGGTAATTTTAACAAACTCCCCGTCCTTTTCCCCACCACTATGGTTAGTGTTACGTGGTTATTCGCGACACATCATCTGATGGTGCTTAACATTTTCTTTCAAAAAATCATCCAAATCCGTTTTACTGCTTTAAAAGTTACAGACCAGACACGAGTGTGACGGACGTACGGAAAACAAAGCAAAAACAACATGTCTTCCCAGGGAGCGGGGACAGCATATTGACGTAATAAATGTAGACAAAAAAAATGCATATAAAACGTTTAAGCCCTTTGAAAGCGGTTACCTTGTTGCAATGAAATCAGATTTGTCTTGATGCAGAAAATTATTTTAAGGGTAAAACACTTATCATACCCTTCTTATTTAGATTTTTCTACTCATGTGATGTGTTGAACATAGTTCTAATCTTTAAAGAAAAAACACATGTAAAATGACAGGTGTTAATCCATATTTGTATACAGAACTGTGTTTTGGTTTTCTTTGAGCTTGAGCTAGAAAACTAAATATGATTTAAAAAATTCTTAAATAATCAACTTTGTTGAACTTTATTTCACCTTTATTAAGCCAAATATGGTATCAAGTTTTTGGATATAGAATAGGGAATTGATCAATATTTTTTACAAAAGAATAGGGACGATTTGAATTTTGATTCGGCTCAAACATGTATTCATAAAAAGTTCAATATATTTTGTCATTTGTTCAATATCACACTTCAGTAATATGATTTTGGCCATCTATGATTATATCATGTTTCAATTGTACTCTATACGTCTTTGTAGTAGCATAAAACACGGATGCCAACAAACTATATTCGAACGAAAATGTATACGAGTAGATTCGGGGTACACTAGTGTAGTTGAACTCATTTTCAAGTCATTGTCAAATTCACCATAACATTGAAATATATTTTTCCTACATACATACTCTTTCCAAAATGTATGCGCTTAATGCTTTATATTATTTTGTTTGCTTTTGTATGAAGCAGGTCTTGCGTCCGACAACTCATTGTGTTTTCTTGTATGTCTCCAGCCATGGCAGCCATGGGAATAAGTGCTAAACATGGCTGGTAACAAAATTCCACGTTTCCTGACCTGGAACATAAGTAGCAGATCCAGATTTCCAGTACATTTCCACAGTGTTGACCACAATTCATATGTTACGCCTTGGAATAAAATGTCATCTTAATTCATCTGGGTACATTGTTGTTGTCTTTTCAGTTTTTTGTCTAAATCTGTTTAATCATTTGATGTTGCCTTTCGTTGCCTACTTTCTTTATATCGGTCTGACTTTGGTCTAACTCTTTGTCAATCAACTGTTACTGCTCCCTTAATATTTCTGTGCGATCTCATGGAGACAGCCTGTAGCTGTTCCGAATCTTCTTGATTGGTGTATATCAAACTTTTTCTTTTGAAACTTTGTATCGTGAATACCAGCAGTTATGAAACCAACACTTCATATGTATATCTGGGCATTTTACTGTACAGTCAGATAATCTTAGAGGTAATAAAATGAGAAGATTACCGACGTTCATAAATCATATGTCCAGGGGACCAGACAACACCATTACCAACAAAGGATCAAACACAAACACAAAAGTGGAATCAAGAAACAGACACAACGCTGAAAACTAAAGCTTGCACCAGACGAATGTCCATACATATGGAATTTTCCATTACATTTATTAAATGTATTTCACATTCGTATCATAACGCAGACATAACCCCGAAGACGTCTGGTGAGAACCAACAATCCATTACCAAGGTACCTGTACGATGTAACTGCTACATGTACTACAGCACATAATACATTAATGTGTGTAGAGTTAGGATTAAACTAAAAAAACGTAGTGACAAGATGTATATGATCAACAAAAAGGTAAATCTGTTGATCACTTTTATATTTGTCCATATTCACAATGTATTTTGATGGGAACCTGGGTCGAAATAAACCATATAAACTTCCAGTTGGGTCAATTAGCATTATCAATAAGAAATCGGGCTAGCTGATGTATAATTGCAGACAACCCTTATTCTTCGGTCAGTAGACCAATTGAACCTGAAGACAGCCAATTTTTTATGCAACCTGTCCTGCTGGTCGTCGAAAAACAAATTGGCAAAATGCATGGGTTAAAGTAACGCCTGCCCACTAACCATGTTAAATAAACTTCAAAGCAGTCTGGTCAGAAACCTAATTGATAAGACTGACATATAATTGTACACACACCATGGTCCTTTTGAACTTGAGGAAAGCCACTAAGTTTTGATTTCAACCTACCCCGCTGGCAACTAGAAAGCCAATTCTTACTTCAATACATAAAGTTAAATACTTAGGAAAATCTTTGCTTATCCCCAGCTGATTATCTATATAATACATTCTAAAGCTACATGTATCATCACACAATTATCATACACAGGTGTTCCCATGTAACTTGAGGTACTTTGGGATTCCTTAATTCTTTACTTGTATGTATAAACATAATAATGATTGAAATCGAATATAATGTGTGTGTTAAGTCAACAAGGTCGCTCGAGGTGACTGAGGTTGTCTGATAACAAGAACAGAATTTAATCTCACCACAAATCACAGATATCCGCTGATACTAGAAACCACAAACGTCTACTTTTCTTTCGAGAAAGTACATAATAAAATGTATTTATAACCAGTAAAAGCCTCTTATACATTTTGTAAACAGCACTGATACGCCAATTCTTTTTTGGGAGGTAGAGGCTTATGACAAGTTCCTCATTCGATTATATTCTTTGTATGCTCTGTTGACCTTTCCTAGCGAATAAGCTAAAAAAAAGTCATGTAGTTTCTCGAGGAATCTAGCTTTATACCTAACACTTATATCTAAAACACATTTATTATTTCATCGTGAAGCGGCTAAACGAAGTTGTTTATACAAGTACCTAATCCGGGTCCATTAATATTAAATATTCACCATTATTATAACATTAGATAATATATATTTGCTAGAAGATGCAGCTCCATGACAACCCTTATACTCTAATACTCAATGGCGGATCCAGGAGACGAATTCCCCTTGTGGGAAAATTTTGGCCAGGATCC
>JAOXYI010723126.1:0-13980 GCA_028566495.1 Lithophaga antillarum
CATGCTTAAACCCAAATATTAAATCATTGCAATATATAGTTGCTGAGAAATCTGTTACAGAAAAGTGTGACGGAAGGACGGACGGACAGATGGACAGACGGACAGACGGGCGGACGGACAGAGGTAAACCAGTATACCCCTACTCCTTCGGAGCGGGGATATAATAAGGCGATACAAACAAAGACATAAGAACAAGAGACGACAGAAGAATACCAAAGTTTGTTCCTTAGATCACATTGTAGACAAAATAAGACGCCTCCAGTACAAACAGAACGCGGGATCAAACGAAAACTATTAAGCAGAAGAGGAAGCTAAAGTAAATAAAAACAAAGAAATGGGGTAGACTTTATCCTGTTATGCAAAAGGGAATATAAGGGAAAAAAGACATCGCCAGTACAAAGTGAAAAATCAAACAATCAATTGTCCATGGAACCAGTCCAAAACTTGTAAACAAAACAAACATAACAACAATGATGGCAGTAGAACACCATGGAATATTCCTTAGATGACAATTAGAAAAAAATAAAACACAAACAGAATAAAAACTCAAATCAAAACGATTATCAAGGGGACATTGCTAAAGTTACAAAACACAATCCTGACGAAATAAGACAACTATAGTACGAGCACACTGGAAAATCAAACGTAAACAATTATCTAGCACAGCAATGCTAAGATTATAAAAACAAAGACATGAACAACAGATGAGAGCAGAACACAAAAGATTATTTCTTATCACAAGAAGGACAAAACAAGACAAGACCATCATATACTGAATGAGATTATCATATGAAAACGTTTATTTAGGACAGCAAAGCTAAGGGAATAAAAACAAAGACGTAAGACAAGACATGGTAGTAAAATCCCAAGGAATATTCCTTAAATGACAATCAGGACAAAATAAGGCAATGCTAGTATATACACAATGAGATTATTAGATGAAAACGATTACTATGACAACAAAGCTAAGGTAACCAAAACGAAGACGTAAGAACAACAGACAACAATAGACCACCAAGAAATGTTCCTTAGACGATAATCAGGGCCCAGCGCCATAAAACATATTCTTGGCTTAGAATTTTTTCCTTACTAAAGTCCGGCCAATCACAACTTTAGCATACATCTGTTGTTCTGGTATTTAAGTAAATTCTTAGGACGGAGAAATTTTTAAAGTTTAATCGATGCCAGGGCTCGGTCTAAATAAGTCAACTGCAATACAAACACAAGGAAAAATAAAATAAACACTGTCACAGAGGGGATAAGACCATAAAAACAAAGACGTAAGTAACAAGAGATGACAAGAGAAGGTTTGTTCCTTAGATTACAATGCACACAAAATAAGACGATTCCAGTACAAACAGAATGAACGATCAAACGAAAACCATTATGCAGAGGGCAAAAGCTAAGGTTATAAAAACAAAGAAATAAGACCAACGCATGACAGTAGATTTTATCCTGTTCTATAAAAAACAATGTTCCGTAGATCACGATCCGGACAAAATAAGGCACCACCAGAATAAACTCAGTGAAAAAGGACCCCCAAAACAATTGTCCAGGGAAGCAGTCCAAATGTTATAAAAACAAAGACATAAGAACTAGTGATGGCAAAAAACACCAAGGAATGTTCTTTAGATCACAATCAGAACAAAATAAGACACTACCAGTAAAAACAGAACTAAAACTAAAATGAAACGATTATCCAGAGGGGACAATGTTAAGGTTATAAAACACAATCCGCAAAAAAAAAAGACAACTTTAGTATAAGTACACTGAAAATCAAAAGAAAACAGCATCCAGGGGAGTAGTGCTAAGATAATAAAAATAAAGCTACACGATATAAGAACAAGAGATGACACTACAATACCAAGGAATGTTCCTCAGATCACAATCTGGACAAAATAAAACAACACTAATACAAAAACAATCCGAACAGAATAAAACAGTTCCAGTACAAACACGATGAAAATTCGAATGAAAACGATTATCCAGCAGAGCAGTGGTGAGGTTATAAGAAGAAGAGGTGACGGCAGAATACAAAGAAATATTCCTTAGATCACAATTCGGAAAATTAAGACAATAGCAGTATATACACAATGAGAATATCCAATGAAAACGATGATCTTGGACTGCAAACCTTAAGGTTATAAAAACAAAGACACAAGGACAATAGACAACAGTAGACTACCCAGAGATGTTCCTTAGATCACAATCAAGATTAAAAAAATCAAATGCAGTATAAACACAAGGAAAATCAAATAAACACATCACTCAGGGGAGCAATGATAAGGCAATAAAAACAAATACACGAGAACAAAAGGTGATAACAGAATAGCATGTTTTGTTCCTTAGATGACGATACCGACAAAATAAGACGATTCAAGTACAAACAGAATGAGATCAAATGAAAACGATTATGTAAGGGAGGAAAGACTAAGGTTATAAAAACGAAAGACCAAGAAATGACAATAGACTTGATCCCCTTCTGTAAAAAGAAATGTTCCGCCAAAAAAAGGAAGAAAAAACATTACCAATATAAACTCATTGAAAAATCAAACGAACACAATTGTCCAGGGAAGCCGTCCAAAGGTTATAAAAAGAAAGACATAAGAACCAGTGATGGCAAAAGAACACCAAGGAATGTTCCTTAGATCACAATCAACACAAACACAATGAAAACAAAAATGAAAACGATCATCCAGGGGGACAATGTCAATGTCAAAATTCCGGACAAAATAAAGAAACTCTAGTACAACCACATGAAAAATCAAAAGAAAACAGTAGTCCAGGGAGCTGTTCTAAGGTTATAAAACCAAACATAAGAACAAGAGATGACAGTAGAACACAAAGGAATTTCCTAAGATCACAAATCGCACAATATAGGACAACACTAGTACAAGTACAATTAGATGAAGACTGTCAGTAATGACAGCTACACCCGCAACTAACAGCTGATTGCTTCTCCCACCTTTGTTTTTTTTAACTTGCATTGATCCTTAACTGGAAATTTGAAAACCTTACTGCACATCCCCACGTGGTAAGCTTTATTATATTTTATAATTATATTTGGGAATAATCATCAGCTTCGCATGACAAGCTTACTTTCTGTGACTAAAAGGGATACGATCTGAAATAATAAAGAGCTACGCATCCACAGCATGATACGACTGCAGCAAGTCGAAAAGAGAAAGCTGAACTCAGCTAAACAAATAAATGTGTGGACACAAGAATCTGCTTGTTTCTGATTTCATATTGATACAAAACAGGTTTCAGCAAAATGGCAAAATTAGACAAATTCGACCATATTTGACATTATTTATCTCAGAACCCGCAAGAGATATTGACACTGCAAGGCAGACTACTAAAAAGTCTCTTCAAGATGAGGTCAATGACAAAAATAGCATCTCAATTGGATGAGAAGTAAAAATTCTGCGTACCTAGGAAATTTGGCCCTTTCACCAGTTTTGACCCTATTTATTTCAGAAACCGTAAGAGACAGAGAAAATCTGGTGACATATTACCAAAAGCTCTCTTCAAGCGAAACGCAATAAATAAAATCGCATCTCAATTGGATGAGAAATAAAAATTCTGTACATCTAGCAGAACAGTAAAATTTTGTAATTTTAGCCTCTTATCTCACAGTAAGGCAATACCAATACAGATACAATGAAAATATAAAATGAAATCGATGATCTAGAACAGCAAAGCTAAAGTAATATAAACAAAGAACAATAGACAACAGTAGACTACCAAGAAATGTTCCTTAGATCACAATCAGGATAAAATAAGTCAAATGCAGTATAAACATAAGGAAAATCAAATAAACACCATCACTCAGGGGAGCTATGACAATTCTATAAAACAGGCATAAGAACAGGAGGTGACAGCAGGATATTATGCTTTGTCCCTTGATCACAAATCAGACGGACAGACTAAAGGACGGTCCCATTACAAAATGCGGCTCTGGTATTACAAAAAAAAAAAAATCAAATGAAAACGACTATCAGATGGAGCAATGCTAAGGTTACAAAAACAGACATAAAACCAAGAGATGACAACAGAACACAAAAGAATGTTCCTCTGATCACAATCCTGAACAAAATAAAATAATACCAGTACAATTACAATAAGTGTAATAAATTAAGTGAAACTGATTATCCAGGCGAGCAATGCTAAGGCTATATAAACACAGATATGAAACCAAGGGATATCAATCCGGACAGCATAAGACATCAGTACAAATGCTATGAGAAATTAAATGGAAACGATTATCCAGGCGAGCAATGCTAAGATTATATAAACAAGGATATAAAACCAAGGGATGTTAATCCGGACAAAATAAGACATCAGTATAAACACAATTATTCGAAGGAGCAATGTTAAGGTTATACAAACAAAGACCTAGAGGTGATAAATAATAGTATAATACAAAGAACTATTTTTAGATCAAAAACGGATAACTGCAATACAAAGACAAAGAAAAATCAAACGGAAACAATTGCCCATGGTTCTATGGCATGATTATACATAGTGCTAAGTAATAAGAAAAAACATGACAAAGAGATGACACTGTAGTACCAAGGAGTGTTCCTCAGACCACAATCCAGACAAAATAAGATAAAACCAGTACAAACATATTGAAAAATCCAATGAAAACGATCATACAGAATATCAATGCTAAGCAATGCTAAGGTTATAAAAACAAGGACATAAAACAAGATATGACAGTACAACACCAAGGACCAGTGTTCCTTAAACTACAATACGAAAACAATAAGACAACACCAGTACAAACACATTAAAAAATCTAATGAAAGCGATTATCCAGAATAGCAATGTTAAGATTATAATAACAAAGACATAAAACAACTGATGACAGTAAAACACCAAGGAGTGTTCCTTAGATCACAATACGTACGACATAAGACAATACCAGTACAAACACATTAAAAAACTCCAATGAAAACGCTCCTCCAAAACAGCAATGTGAAGGTAATAAAACAAAGATATAAAGTAGAATACGATGGAATGCTCCTTATATCGCAAACTAAGACATCTACAGTACAAACACAATAAAAATCAAATGATAAAGATTATCCAGGCGAGCAATTCAAAGGTCACCAGAAAAGGACATTAGAAAAGAAGTGACAACAAGACGGACTAAATAATGCCATACTACTATATATATACAACGCGAATAACAAATGAAACTGACTATCCAGGCGAGCAATGCCAATGTCACCAGAAAGAGACATAAGAAAAAGAGGTGACAGTAGAATACAATCAGGACAAAATTATACCATACCGCTATATATAGAATAAGGAGGTTGAATGAAAATGACTGTCCAGGCGATCAATGCCAAGGTTATAGAAAAGGACACAAATAAAAGAGGTGAAAGTAGAATATAATTAGGACTAAATAATGGTATAATATTATATATACAATGAGAATATCAAATGAAAACGACTCTCCAGGCGATCAATGCCAAAGTCACCAGAAAGAGGCATAAGAAAAAGAGGTGACGGTAGAATACCATTTGGACTAAATAACGCCCTACTACTATATATACATTTTTTTTTAAAATAGTAAATGGGTGAGTGAATTAAGAAATTATGACTACATCATGTCGAGAACAAGTGTGACTACTTTGCACTAAACCTGTGCGCTGAGTTCCGTACTCACGGGAGAAGCAGTACCAATTTTTAGGATGTTGCTTGGGAACAAATAACCTTGAAATAAATTTAGGTGTATTCGATTAATTGATAGACTCATATAAGCACAAAAAACAAAAAAAAGTAGTAGAAGAATTCAGTCGTTTGAATTAAGCGTATAATAGTTTCTGAGTAAATAATATGCTTGTTATGATCATTTCGAACGCGGAAAATCCATCTTTGTTTTCAAATTCTTATAACACTAAGACCGTTAGATTTTTAAGCGTTAATCTATTAAAAAAAAGATGTAATGAATTTCAGTCGATTGTTTGAAAATAACCACCTTATTTTTAAACTACCTTGTTACATTTCCTGTCATAAGTTCTGCTGTTTTGGCTAAATCCACCATGGGTGGATATGCTTAACATTCCGATTGATGTCACACATTTTTGAGGTCACATGGTGTGCTCTACATACACTACTGGAGGATATGCTTACTCCTGCGACCTGATGTTGTTTTGTCTTTGGTTGGTGTCTTTGTCTATATTGTTTACTTTCCTGTACATTCACTGTGGTAAGATATAATTACTCTTCTACCGGATGTCACTTCGGTTTTTTGTGAGACTTAATACAACTCCTTTTGCATGTTTAAAAAATTTCGCTTTGTGTTTTGTCTTTTCTTTATCTTAGTACTTTTTTGTTGTTGTCTTTATATTCGTTAATCGACGCAGATTAGTTGTCTTCTTATCTGGTATATTTGAAAATATGCTTGCTCTGTCAAAATAGCTTTTAAATGTTCTAAAGGAAATGTCTCCATTCACTGTTAGTAAAATAATGTCGTGACAAATGTAATTCAGAAAATTAACGATTGAATTATAAAAGGAAATGTGGTGAACATTGGGTAAACATATTGTTTTAAACAGTTATATAATTCGTGAAAGCTGAATACCGTCTAATGGCCTTAAATATTGTATTTTGCATTGATCATTCCTCTTTCTTTTCTAAATGTCCTCATGTGCACATTTATCTATTAAACTTGTCTGACTGTGTGTCATTTTATTAATCTAGCTGAAAATACTCGTTAACATCTTTTTACTTTTCAAGAAAAACTGTCTGTGGTAGCTGACTAATCTAACGTATTGAAAGGGCTTACTAGTGAAATAAGCTGTCAATAATTTCATACCGAAATAACAATAGTACATAATTAGAAAATCATTTTTTCCATGTTCTTCCCTTTGTAATCAATCTCTTAATTATTTTTCTAAAAATCATGTCCTGAACTATTAAAATGCTCTATTAAATCTTAGCTGCTACTGTGAATATCAATTCGTAACCAGAATAAGCTACAAAATATATTTATCGATTCGCTATATAGCACATATTAATTCACTTTTCTTGATTATTTACTGATGTCGGATTTATTTATCGAAATGTTAAAAAAACAGTTGCTCATGAATAAAGAAAGTAACTGTGACAATGTCCATTAAGAAATAAAGACACGCGTACAATGATAATAATAAAGTGGAGTAACGGTTCAATATAAAAATTATAGTAGAAACCAACAACATAGGACTAAGAAAACACAAACACAAACGAAGTGTACTTATGGGAAACAACCCCTCTAGACAAAACCAAGAACCAAACACAATCAATGACAAAAATGTGTAACAGTGGATCAATATAACATGAAAAGAAAAAATAACAATAAAAGACCAAATAAAAAATGCTGAATATATAAATGAAGTTTACAACATAGTGAATATAACCAGCATAAATTAATCAACAAATAAAGACCAAGAAACAAGGTACACAATAATGAAGTATACAATTTGGTCAAGACAGAATTAAAGCAAAATGCGCAATACAACACAAGCAGTGATAAATCAAGTATACCAGTAAGTTAATGTCAAAACTATAGCAAACTCAACAACACAATAGTGTCAAACAAAGATAAATAAGGAGTGTTTGTGCGTCACTTTAAAACATGTAGTAGGGAAATGCAACACATAAACCAACTACAAACAATGATATATAAAAGTACAAAGTATGATAAGGGCCCCTTTGGCACCCTAAAATCAAGGTTTTATTATCGCTACAAACTTCGGATAAAGGTGTTATTGTGCGTCAATTTAAAACATATGGTAGAGACCCGCAATACAAGACTGAGAAGCAAATACAAACAATGACAATCGAATTTACTGTTCTGTCAATGTAAACACTAAAACAAACCAACAATACAAGACGAAGAACCAACTACAAACAATGATATGTGAAAGTACCAGGTATGATAAGGCCCTCTTGACCCCCTAAAATCAAGGCTTTATTATCGCTACAAACTTCGGATAAAGTTGGTGTAAAATGCTTTTTCTTACAGTAACTGAATCATTTTTATGCAAATTAGCGGTTTATGATATCACATTGACGTCATGAACGTGTAATAAAGCGGCGTTGTTTTGTTAAAATTGTCAAATTTGGGCTATTTTCCCTTGGTTTTTGATCTAATTTAATGAGAACAAAAGTGAGCACCAACAAAATATTTTTACCATCAATTTATCTTGTCAGTATACATCTTCTGGTTAAATATTTTTGGTACAAGATTTTGCTCATATTGAATTTTTAAAAAAATCCTGGCATTTTTTAACTTTTGGTGAAAAATGGCTAACTTTGAAGTCCGAAATCTCAGCGAATACCTCCCAGATGAAATCAAAATTTGTAATTTATTCTAAAGAAATGGAAGTTTTTGTATACTTAACTGATACTTACTGGTACTAACTGATTAATCTGGTGGATTTTATGATTTTACAATAGAAGGGACAAAAAAAGAGGCCTTGTAATACCTTATTCTTTACTAGTTTGGCAATGTAATCACTGTAAGAGCAAACCTAGATTAAGATATAAACGCTTAAAATGATAAAGGAAGCTTACATAAGGGTCAATGAAAAGCTTTGGGATAAACCAACAATAGAAACATAAGACACAAACACAGACTATCATAAACAAAAGTACTAACACAACATGAAGAAAGAAATACCTACAATGAAAATGAAAACACATATGAGTTATTTTAAAACGTTTAGCAGAAACCAAGAATACAAAAAGAAGACAGAGGGACATAAAATGATAAATGAAATTTCCTTGCGGGTTAAAGTAAAGTCTATATGGTAAAGGTAAAAAATGAAATAGCAGTAGTTGATTAAACACTGTTGCATCTTGCAAAGGTAAAATAACTAAATAGCAGACTGGTACTAGTGGTAGACCGATGTAACATTGATGTAGATTGTAAAGGTAAAAATTAAATAGCAGCTCTGTAGTAATGGTAAACTGATCCAACATTAATGTACCTTGTAAAGATAAAAAATGAAAAGCGCAGATGTTTGTAGCAGTAATAGACTGATCCAACTTTGATGTACCTTGTAAAGGTAAAATTAAATAGCAGTTTATAGATCGTAGTAGTAGTAGTAGTAGTAGACTGATACAACACTGATGTACCTTGTAAAGGTAAAAATTAAATATTATTTATAGTAGTAGTATTAGTAGACTGATCCAACATTCATGTATCTTGTAAAGATAAATAAATAAAAAGGCATATTTTTAGTGGTGGTAGATTGATTCAACACTGATGTATCTTTTAAAGGTAAAAATGAAATACCAGATTTATAGTAGTAGTATTAGTAGACTGATTGAATATATTGTATCTTGTAAAGATAAAAAATAAAAGGCAGACTTTTTGTAGTGGTAGACTGATCCAACACTGATGTATTTTGTAAAGGTAAAATTAAATACAGATTTATAGTAGTAGTAGGAGGAGGAGGAGGAGGAGACTGATTCAACATTAATGCATCTTGTAAAGGTAAAATTAAAAATCAGATCTGTAGTAGTAGTAGCAAAAATGTAAAGATAAAAATTAAATATCAGACTGACAGTGATGTTAGGCTTATCTTGTAGAGGTAGAAATTAAATAGCAGATTTGTAATAGTAGTTGAATGATCCAACATTGATGTATCTTGTAAAAATAGAAATTAAATAGCGGATTTGTATTTCTGGTAAACTAGTCAAATACTGATGTAGCTGTACAGGAAAAAAATACACAGAAGATTGATATTTGTGGTAGACTGATCCAACGTTGATGAATTTGTAAAGTTAAAAATTGAGTAAGAGACTGGTAGTAGTGGTAAACTGATTAAACACTGATGTAACATGTAAAAATTAAATAACAGATTGGTAATAGTGTGGTCGACTGATTAGACATTGATGCATCTTGTAAAGGTATAAATTAAATATCAAAGGAGTAGGTTCGGGAAGGGCCCTAAACGGCCCTAAATCTGGGCAAAATTATGTTTTGTGTAAATACATAACAGATAAATGAAAATATTAATTAAAAGATATAACCAAATACAAAACTGGTATTTTCTGACATGTGATTTTGTTAATGACGTCACTGTGATGTCATAATTCTGTGTTTATGAGTGGAAATTTAGATTTTTGTGTAATTTTTGCATATTTTTAGCCAGTATACGGGAAAATGTTTGCTGCATTCCTCAATCCAAAATATTCTTGAAAAAAGCTGTCTATCTGATCGAAAGACATCTTTTCACCTAAAAATATTATGGATCAAGGAGTGTGGCCAATGTTTTCTAGAAGAAAATAGAGTTGCAAATTGCATGAAAATTGTCAATTTCCTGTAAAATTGAAATTTGACCTAACTTTTGCAGCTAATTTCAGTATAATAGGAGAAAAATATCGTCATAAATCGTTTTGATTGTGTAAAGTGGATGTCTTAAACGGTCAAAAACATTTACTGTGTTGTGATATTACATACTTTATTTTTAGGGCTGAAATGTGTCCTTCGTGAACCTACTCCTTTGGATATTTTGGCTAAAATCCAATTAAAAATTAACTCATCTGAAAATACTCTACCAAACTGAATCAGACTTTGGTGGAACGGTCCTTGGGTGGTCCCCTTTCAGAATTGTATTCAGTAACCCCACCTGACATCCAAGATTGCAGTCATTAATAACATATAAAATATTGAAATGCTTTTCTACAACAATCGAGTCAAATCAAATACTAACCTGAAGCCAGTAGGAAACCAGGTGAACAATACAGGCTTACTCAGGTGAACTGCCAGTGAAAATGAAATACCGTCGGACCGACGGACAAGTCCAGTAAATAGATCGCCGGTCCGGTTAAAAATCGTTAATTTCCGGTCCGACTGTCCGGTGTTGCTCCGGTGACGACTCCGGTATTATGTACTCAATTTTCGTTTCCGTTTCTGTCTGTGTGTCCTGATCGGTGAAGATCATTTAGACCTTCGCAATGTTTTTGTTAAAAATGGAATGATAAAGCCATCCCCGGCAAACCAATCAAGAGAAAATTAAATCAAAATGAAGAGCTGATTAAAGAAAAACATAAAAGATACGAAGAGCACCGTCCAGAGCGTAAATTAAACCCGAAATTGCAGGAGGGGAGACCATGGCTTAAATTTCACGAGAACAATACTATGACCCGTTCTATATGTGTAGATTATTACAACGGAACTGACAATCAAAATAAAAACAGTAATCTCAGAGGGCAAAAATAGATTCATAACAGGTTGTTCAAATAAAAAAATTACTGCTGTTCTTGATCATGAAAAGAGTCAGCTTCACATGAAGGTGTTACAAATTACAGAAGCAAAATCAAAAACAGTCTCCTTTCTCTTTCTGGTTTATGTTGGTTTTTTTTGTTTGTTTGTTTGGTTTTTTTTTTTTTTTTTTTTTTTGGTTTTTTTTTTTTTTTTTTTTGTTGGTCTGGTGAAATATGATTCGGTCTGGTAATATTTTTCTAGTTACCAGACCACATGTCCTGTATAATTTTTTTATATTTTGTATTCACTGATTTATTGTGGCCTATTGGGATATACTGTATCACAAATCATGGTTAAATTTTCTTTGGATATGAGCTAAACATAAAAATTCTATGCAAACCCTAATCATTTGTTCGAAGGCTGGTGCAGGGTCTTGCTCCATTCTTGTTTTAATTTGTTGAACTGAGGGACAAAAATTTTTAGACTAGGTACTTGTAAATTGCAAGTTTTACATTATGTACAGTTCATACAAATTGTATATGAATCTTTTTGTTTTAACATTTACCTCTTTGTGTCTCTGTATTGCACAAATCGAAAATAAAATAAAAAGCTAAAAATAGTAACCGCAAGCGAAGTTCGTAAATGTTTGCATTTAGAGACAGCAGATTTGGGTCTCGTCACTAAGGGATTATCTCAAAAGTTCGCATACGATTTCTAGACTTAATTAATTTAGTATAGAAAATACCACTCACTAAAGGGATGTTTTGTGATTTTCTTCTGATGCATTGGCAGTGACAGTGATGGCTGTGATGCCCAGTTGTGCAAAATTACAATTAACATTCATTTTTGTTTGGAATGAAAACCAGACTGAGACGTTTGTCAAAGATGGAACAAAAAATATTATTATAATATAAATGAATACCATTTTTCTATTTTATTTGAAACATTCAACAGAAGAAATAATGATAATGAACACATGGTCTGATGGTGTACTGCATAAAAATCACAGAACTTTCAAAATGAAAGGGGCCTAAAACCACCCACCTACTATACAAAAAAAATTTTGTTTAGAAATCCTATGTGAACTTTTGAGATGATCCCTAACACAAGCAATAAATAAGATATAAATAATTCTTAACACTGTGAAGAATTTTATATTATAAAATAATGGCTGTTTTACGAATCATGACTGAAGAAGACTCACAACGCACATAATAAAAATTGTCTGATTCACACTGACACCATAATAAATAAATTAACTGATTTTCATAAAAGGACATTAGTCTCAAATTAGGGAAATTTGGTTCTGTGGAACAGTTTAATTTTTTAAAATGGAAGAGCTAGACAGATATTTAATTGCTGTGTTCCAACTGCAGGTCCGTAAATCTTACCCGGCCAACATCCAGAATATTTATCTTTCAGGTGATGTCACATGATATATTTATTTTTAGAATGGAACAGACAAATCATGTGACATTATACAAGTTACATGATGTTTTCTTTTTTTAGAATGGAGAAAGCAGAGACAGGATGTGTTACGGGTAGATTCTTACTCCAGGCCATTAGATCCTACATCCATTTTTCACAGCTGAGTTCGTGGATGATATCTAGTATGGGTAGTCTCCCTTTTGAAGTAATTTACAGGTAACTGAACATAAGATGTAATAATTATTTTGATTGGATAAAATCCAAGCTTTTTTGTACCTATAAGCCGAATAATGCTGTATATATATATATATATAGTGTTCAGTATGTCTGTCCATTTGTTTGTATGTCATCACTTGTTATCCGTTAACTCCTGTATGACAACTCAGTGGATTCCAGTTGGACTTTCAACTGCCTCGGTGGTGTAATGGTTAGCATGCTTGCCTTAACTGTGGCCGGGTCAAACCAAAGACATTAAAATTGGTATTTACTGCTTCTTCGCTAAGCATGCAGCATTAAGGAATAAGAGCAAAGACTTGTTGGCTGGGAGTCAGAATAATGTGTCCGAGTGGGATGACATGTCTTCCTGTGGACTGTTACTTCAGTGAGCTTGCACTATAAAAATCCAACTCAGCGTGTTGATCTAGTACAAAGCTGGATTCATATATCCGTATCCTACTAATATGTTGTCGTCCTGAATATAGTTGAAAGATTGCTGGCTCATTCAGTCAGAATTTCAAGAGTTCTTAATACCAAATGGCATTGTGCACATCCTGATGTCAGTATTAATTTTTCGCAAAGTTGTGAGCATTTATAGATACAGTGTGTTTTGCATGTTAAACAGGGATATCCAGATGTAGTGACCCTGTTTATTCACAACCTCTCCTGAACTACTGAATTTATTTTGACCAAACTACAGAATTGTTCAAGATTAAATAGAGATGTTCACTTTCAGTTTTATTTCTCTTGGAATTGAGGCCATCCTTAAAATATTGTTGGTTTGCAGTTACCCGACCAACTCACCAAAATTGCCCTGACACAAATTTTTTTTTGACCCCTAGCATAGGAAATTCTTTTCCTCAGTCAAAATTGGCAGTCAGTTTTTTCTCCATACAGAGCTGGTTCCCAGTTCTGGTTTACAAAACTAGAGGCTCACCTGAGTGAGCCCGGTATCACTCACCTGGTTCCTGGCTTCAGATTAGTATTTGATTTGATAGGGGACCACCCAAGAACCATACCATCAAAGTTTGATTCAGTTTGGTGGAGGAGTTAATTCTTAATTGGATTTTAGTCAAAATCTGCTAAATTTGCATATTCAGCAAAAATTGGCAAAATAGAAC
>JAOXYI010723235.1:0-13975 GCA_028566495.1 Lithophaga antillarum
GTAAAGGAATCATTAGTCTACTGCTTCGTTTTGAAAGCTATTAAGGTTCTTCAGCATCTATTTTGACACATCTACACAATTTCCTGTCCATTTAATATTCTTGACAAATGCTGAGCAATCACAAAATCAATGAAAGGGACTTTCTTTGAAAAATCTTCCCATACTATATACTGTGAATATAATCCTCCAGTTGGTCCATGCATTTTCTAATCTGTGATGACAATACTGGTGTATAACTGAGAGACATTAGTTAGCTCCAGAGCATTATGATACCTCCATTCTCCCCACCATTAGGAAGAAAAATCTCCTGTGAAGATGTATTGCTACTTACCGTAAGGTATAACTAGAATAGCTCATTGCTGTGACTTCAGTATGTAGAATAGCAATAAAAGTGTTGTTCCTTTGCTTGCTTTTTGCCTTGTATATTATTTGAATTTTTTTCTCATATACATTTACCCGAAATCTCTTCATATCTAATCTACTGTCAGATTTGTGGGATCTAATGGCAGAATTCAACCTTATATGTCAGAGCATTAAAAAGTGGACTTCTGCAGCGCTGTTACATATGAGATTGAATCTCATGATATCATTACATGATCAAACTATTATTTCATTTAAAGTAAGTATTATTACAATCTCACATTTGATCAGTCCTTTTGTCCCTAAGTGCTGTGAGTGAATCACTTCTGCCTTGCTGCATTACAAGTAATGTGACTAAATTTGTACCCCATCCAAAGGTAAGAAAATATACAGTATGATTATTTATTCTTCCCAAACTGACAATCTAGAGTCAGAATAAAATTATGTATGATACACTGAGCAAAAATGAAAGACAGGGACATAAACAACCAACACCCAATCACTGTATGGTGAGGAGTGAAAAGTTTCAAACAATCTACAATTTATATCTCCAATGCTGTATATCGTGTAGATTCATATATCCTACATTGTATATCAAATTTCAATATTTAAACATGGACCGTAATTAAAAAAAACATAAAAATAATATTCATGCTCATATTCAAAGTTGAATTACCAATTTACTGTCTTTCTGTGAATAATACCAAGATTTTGTTTAATTATTGTGCGGTTACCTTACCCTCGATCATTTATGTATACCTGTTGTGCTACAAGTTTGACAATTTTGCAATCCAAGAGTTATTTTTTGCTGTCTTTCTAATGTGGTTTTAGTGGTTTTTGAGAACTGCTATCATAACCAAATTAAATTTATGACAGCATCAAATTTAGTGCTTTTAATTAAAAAAAAAAAAAAACCTGCTATTTTGACATCATATTTGTTAATTTTAAATAACACATATGTCATATTTGATGCAAAAATGTATTTTGAAGTCCTGTATTAATTTTATCTGGCTATATTACTGTCCATACTTGTTTTGAATTTGTTCAAATTAAAATTCTAAATTAGATGCATCTTAATTTCACAAAAATTAGTTCCAATTAACTATAAATAAAGGAACTTACCACAGTTGTATTCATCAGAACCATCTGCACAATCATTGGCAAAATTACAAACACGGTACTTTGGTACACATTTCTGGTCTCCTGTACACTGGAACTGAGTATCAGAATGACATTTCTGGGCAGGTGTCACCACCGGTCCTTGAGATGAAGTTGGTATGGTTGCTGGAGGAGGTGGCAATTGCTCTTGGGCATACTGACATCCAGGTGTAAAGGTCAAGTCGTCAATAGCAATATCACCTTGGTAACTGTCTCCAACCCTAGCTTCAATAATGACCTGGAAGCTTTGGCTGACATTAAGTGGAATTTCATGGCGTGCCCAGTATGCTCCTTGTTCATTCACTCTTGTGAAGAGGGTTTTTGTTGGTGATCCAGCATTATATATTCTGTAGTATACAGTCAGGGTATTTACATATTGGCCATACATGTAGGAGTAGAAACGCATGGTACAGCTTTTACCAGTTGTACGATAGAAAGGTTTTACTAACAACCATGTTTTTTGGTTGTATTTTCTGCTTGAAGCTTCCATGTACAAATAATGACCTGCTGATGTTCCTAGTGTATGGTCCCACAACGGGCCAGTATAAGATGAAGTAGTAGCCCCAGCAAACAATGTCCAGTTGAAATCATCATCTACACCATCAGTACCTTGTATCAGATCTCCAGTTCCTGATTCAAAATTATATTCTTTATAGTTTCCACACACAGACACTACCTCGTCACTACCATCTCCACAGTCATCAGTCAAATCACATGCCAAGTTCATTGGAATACATGCCTTGTTCTTACAGTAGAAGTGTGTGTTGGTGTTGCATGTCTGAACAGTTGGATTCATGCTGCAGTCTGTAAATTGAATGTTGTCAAGAGCAGTGGCACCATTATAAGTGCTTGCTGTGTCAGAGAAGATGAGATTGAAAGGTGATTTACGGTGACCAATACCAACTGTTACTGTATGCCACTGGTCATCTGTTTTACGGGAGAATCGTGATAGCCGCCATAATTGTGTTTTTGTGTTAGACTCTTTAATATACAGGTAGAGTACTCCGAGACTTTGTCCATTTGAATAGTAAGAAAATGTCACTTTACAATTTCCATTGGCAACGGTGTAAGTAGGACTCATTACTTCAGCCTTCTTGCCAACTGGGTGACCACTTGTCAGATCATTTATATATAGGAAGTGTCCATTTTGATCCCGGGTAGTTGCATCAATAGATGGTGCCACTAGTCTTGACGTGTCACCACCAGTTCCAACCTTCCAATCAAATGTGTCAACAACAGTTTCATTATACCCACAGTTTCCTTGTTGGCTTTCAAATGTACAATCTGTCGGACATTTTGTTTCATCACTGCCATCTTTGCAGTCCTGATGGAAATTGCAAACTTTTCCTTGATCAATACATGAGTTATCATCACACTGGTATTGCCCTGGTTGACACAAGTTTGGTCTTAGGGTAGTCATAGGTGTATATGATGGAGTGACTATCTTGGGTGTTCCACATCCAGGAGTAAAACTGATATCATCAATAGCAATGTCACCAGATATACCAGGACCTACAACTCCCTCTATGATGACCTGGAATGGTGATGTACTTGTTAATGACACTTCTCTCCTCATCCATTTATTCCCTTGTTGTGAGGAGATAGAATCTACCTTAGATTTTCCCATGTTTAGTGTGTTTTTGTAAATATTCAGTGATCCAACTGTAGCTCCGTACATATGATACCAGAATCTCATCGAACACTGACCTGTAGGCTGTGGTAAATAAAGACCAATACTAGCAGTGTCATTTTGTTTTCTAGGTCGAGATGTTTCAATATACAGGTAGTAACCAGATCTTGCACCAGTTGTATGGTCCTGACTTGGCCCTGTGTTTATGGAAGATGTAGGTCCTCTGTGTCGTGTCCAGTTGAAATTATCACTGGTTAGTTGTTGCCAACCACACATTGTATACTCAAATGTACACTGACTGTAACCTGAGCATAATGATGACGCTTCATCTGATCCATCGCAACAATCATTTTGAAGGTCACAACGTAAGTTCAAAGGCACACAGTTTCCACTGAAGCAGGTGTACTGATCCTTAGTACAGGTTCCTGTTGGTGTGGGAGCCTGACAGTTACTAAACTGAAGATCATCTATTGCAATATAGCCAGCATGTCTACCATAACTGATAGCTTCCACTATGATGTAAAATTCATGAGCACATACTGGCAGAGATATCTGAGCCTGTTGCCATTGATCCAAGGATTTTTTCAATGCAGTATAATAAAGAGCAAACAACTGGCTTTCTCTTCCTCCTGTGTGAATAAGAATACGGAATAGTCTAAAACTTTGTCCATGTATGTTATACCACAGTGAGAAATTGCAGGTTTTGCCAGCTTGATGATAGACTGGGCTGTTGAGTCGGAAAATCTTACTGCTGTCATTGGCTGCCTTTGTAACAACGGCATATTCTCCATTCATAGATGATGATGTATGGTCATTTGAAGGCCCATTATTCAATGCAGGATTACCATTACTTGCTAGTGTCCAGTTTCCTCGGCCAACATTATTATCATTTTTCCAATTACACATATTATTGCTGTCAAATGTACAAGTCGTAGGGCACATCGCCTCGTCACTGTTATCTGAACAATCACTATTGAAATCACATAGTTTGGTACTGTCAATACACTGTTGATTTGCACACTGCCATTTTCCTTTTCCGCATGGACCAGGTGTTGAAAATACTGCTGGTAGTGTTGCTGCAGGAGCAACTTGACAACCAGGGGTGAAGGACACATCATCAACTCCAATATCACCCTTGTAACCTGTTCCTCTAACTCCTTCTATCACTACCCTGAATGGTGAAGAGCTTGACAGAGATACAACTGCTCTAATCCAAACATCTGTCTGGGAACCATTTTTAGTCCATACCAAACTCATTGGTCCACTTTCATAATTTTCTATGTAAAGATTAAGAGCATTAACATCAGGTCCATACATGTGATAATAGAATCTTATCTTGCAATTTGCAGAGCTGGCTGTAAACACGGGGCTCTTCAACCTTGCTTTATCACCTAGCTTTCTTGGTGCTGAGGTTTCAATAAATACATAATGTCCTGCAGCTGTTCCATATGTGTGGTCAGTACCTGGACCTGTGCCAACAGTGGATGTCTTTCCTTGTCCATATGACCATTGGAAGTTATCTGTGTCATCTTGAATCCAGTTGCAGAGATCGGTTTCAAAATTACAGCGTTCAACATAACTGGTACAATTTACCTCATCTGAATGATCACCGCAGTCGTCAGAGTAATCACAAACGTATGACAAGTCAACACATGACTTTCTAGCACAAGTAAACTGATTGGCTAAACAAATTGTCTGAGCACCAAGGGCACAGTTTTGGAATTTAAAATCATCAACTGCCATGTCAGATGTTTTTCCAGAATGAATAGCTTCCAAAACAAGATAGTAACCTGGTTGTCGTCTGCCAATTCCAACTGTTACATTATTCCAGGTGTTTCCATGGTTTCCAAATGCAGACCAAAGCCGTATCCTACCAACAAGAGCATTGTATTTTACATTTGGTGGTACCAAGTAGAGAACCATTGTTCCTCCCAAGTTGCTGTTCTTATAATAGAAGAAATTCATTTTACATGTTGAAGCTAGATTACCAAAAGGCATTCCCATCAGAACAGCTTTTCCATATGTCTGTCCACTGCCTGCATCAACATACATGTAGTTACCAACTTGTGATGTGCCATATGTATGATCTGTTTTGGGTCCTGAATGAGAAGTAGATCCATTGTGTCTGTCCCACTGATATCGTCCTGAACTTAGATCTACCCAACCACATTGTGAATACTGGAAGTCACATGGCGTGCACCTAATTTCATCAGAATTGTCGCCACAGTGGTTGATAAAATCACATCTTAATGTCGCATTAATACATTTCAAATTAGAACACTGGAAAAGTCCTGGTCCACATTTATTTGTAATTGGTGCCTGTGTTGTAACAGAACCTGGAGGAACAGTGGAAATAGTTCCCAAATATGGCTGACAGCCAGCAGTAAATGAAATATCATCAATGGCAATATCACTCAAGTATGACTGTCCAACAGTTGCTTCAATGATGAACTGGAATGGAGCTGTAGATGATACAGTGATTTCACGTCGTTCCCAGTATTCTCCTAGATTTCCTGTCCTATTAAATCTCATTGTCTGAAGTCCATTGATGACTGTTCTTGTGTATATTGAAAGTGTGTTTACATCTTTTCCAAACATAAAATAATAGAATCTCATTGTACAATATGGAGCTTGAGATGAGGTTCGGAAGAACTGACTAGCAAGTCGTGCTTTCTGTCCTGCTTGTCTTGGTTTTGATGTTTCAATATAAAGATAAAGTCCTGAATTTGTGTTGAGTGTATGGTCACGTGCTGGTCCAGTTTTAGCTGTTGGTGTACTACCAGCCCGTCTCGTCCAATCAAAGTCGTCGTCTTTCATCTGAGAGAAGTTGCACAATCCGGACTCAAAATTACATCCAATATAAGCACTACATGTAGAAATTTGTTCATCTGTGTTGTCACCACAATCATCTGTAAAATCACACACTCGATTCTGTGAAACACATGATCCTCTGGTACATTTGAACTGATGGGATGCATCGCATGAAGATCCGATTGCTGGCAATCCACATGCCTGGAACTGGATATCGTCTATCGCTATGTCACCTTGTGTACTGTATGATCTACGTGCATCAATTATCATCTGGAATGTTGCATCAACTCTGCCAATTCTCACAATAGCATGATTCCAACGGTTGCCTTGATCTCCTGACAAATTCCAAAGTCTTGTGTTTGTCGAGCTTCCTGAAGTTTTAAAGTATACATACAGGGTCCCTATACCTGTTCCATACATATGGTACCAGAAAGACATTTGACATGTACTGGCAGACTGTTTTAATACTGGACTGGTGAAATAGGCATGAGTATAGAATCTTCCACCAGTAGCATCAACATACATGTAGTACCCATTTGGTCCAAGTGTGGTGTGGTCTGTGGAAGGTCCTGTGTTGGCATCCGGTGTAGCTCCTCTAAAGCGTGTCCATGTGAATGATGACTGAGAGCTGTTTGTCCACCGACAAGTTTGGCCATTTTCAAATGTACAATCATATCCGCATCCAGTTTCATCACCTCCGTCAGAGCAATCTTGGACAAAATCACACATTTTGTCACTACTTATGCATTGGCCATTACTGGTACATTTATATGCACATGAGGAGGATACTGTTGTTGGTGGAAAAACAGAACAACTGTTGTCAAGTACCGAGATATCATCAATGGCAATGTCACTAAGGTAACTGCTTCCCACAATTCCTTCAATGATCAGCACATATCCTTTGTCATAGACTGGAATGTCAATTTGAGCTTGTTTCCAAGCAGTGCCTTGTTCTCCAGATAAGGTCCATAACTGCTGTCGCTGATCATGCCATCTCCACTTGTAAACATTTAGAGTCCCCATTCCAGATCCATGCATATTGTACCAGAATCTCATACATCTCTTAGTATTGGGTCTCCGGAAGTATTGTGACATCAGCCATGCTTTGTCACCTTGTTGTCTTGGTGCTGATGCTTCTATATATACATATGTTCCATATGGAGAGTTTAATGTATGATCTGTCAGTGGACCAGTATTTCTAGAAATAGTTTTTCCCTTTGTTCTCTCCCAATCAAATGTGTCATTCCTGTTAGTGTTTCTCCAAGTGCAATAGTCCTGTTCAAAATCACAACTTCCAGGTGGTGGACAACTTCCTGTTCTAAGTTGGATATCATCAAGAGCAATGTCACCCTGAAAACCTTGACCCACAACTCCTTCAAAGGTCAACCTGAACTGCTGAGTACTTTGAACAGTGATCTGTCTTAAATGCCAGTATTGACCACGGTTCCCTGTCACTGTAACAATAGGTGTTCCCAACTTGGAAATGCCAACAGCTCTCTGATAGATATTCAGAGATCCTACAGTTTTACCATACATATTAAACCAGAATCTTAGACATGAACCAGTTGTCGGTGGATAAAGTCCTGTGTCTAATCTTGCTTTGTCATTTTGACGTCTAGGACGTGATGACTCAATGTATACATATCTGCCTTCATTAGTCTGGAAGGTATGATCTGTACTTGGTCCAGTTCCATTACTTTTTGTCCTTCCTGAATTAAGGGTCCAATCAAACTGATCACTCCTATCTTGTGAGAAGCCACAAAGTCCATCCTCAAAGTCGCAAATGGTTGACGGTGGACAGTCTCCTTGGTTGAATGTGACATCATCAAGAGCAATATCCCCGTCATATCGGACTCCTGCAACACCCTCAAAAACTAATTGTTGACCCAGTCCTTGATTTATAATATGAACCTGGGCATACTTCCAGTCTTTTCCCTGATTTCCAACTCTGGTCCATACTCTACTTAGAACACCAGACATCCTAGAATAAACATTAAGTCTGTTAACATTGGCTCCATACATGTTATACCAGAACTTCAAGCATACTCCAGGTGATTGGATGTTGACATTTGGACTAATGAGTCGTGCAGTACTGTTTGCCTGTTTGCCTGACACCTCTATATAAATATAATGTCCTGCTCCATTCTGAAGTGTGTGATCTGCCACAGGACCAGTACTTCTTGTAGCAGTGGATCCACTAATACCAGTCCAATCAAAAGTATCAGTTTTGTCTTGCATCCATAGACATATGCCATTTTCAAAATTGCAGTCAACTGCTGTTGGGGGATAAATGGTTGGAGTTGTTGATGGCGGGTACATTGATGTTGTAGATGGAGGAGATTGTGAACATTTATAAGGAAGGATGCTCACATCATCAATAGCTATATCTCCTGTATAATTTCCACCATATACTCCTTCAAAGGTAAAGGTGAACTCTTCAGAATTGGAGGCAAATGATACTGATGATGACATCCACACATTACCATGGTTACCAGTAGAGGTCCAGAGTAGGGTATTTGACTTTGAAGTTAATTTGTTTTGGTACAAGTTTAACTTTCCAACACCAGCTCCATACATGTGATACCAAAACTTCAAACAGCCTCCAACTGTTGGCCTCATAATATCACTGACAAGCCAGGCCTTCTCCCCCAGTTTTCTTCTTGTTCCTGATGTTTCTATGTACATGTAATGACCACTGCTGGTTCCAAGGGTGTGATCTACTTTTGGCCCAGTCCTAGCACTTGGTGTGCCTCCAAAGTCTCTCTGCCAATCAAAATCATCTCCTACAATTGCATTTGTCCATCCACACAAGCCTTGTTCAAAGTTGCAGGACCCAGCAGGTGCACAACGTCCATTTGTAATAACAACATCATCTATAGCTATATCTCCCTGGTAACCAAGGCCTCTCACTCCTTCTATTAATACTTGGTATGTTCCATACATATATAAGTTGACCTGTCCATGTCTCCATATGTTTTGTTGGTCTCCTGTTCTGGACCAGACCTGACGAGCTACAGATCCATTTCTCTGAATGTAAATGTTTAATGATCCTATAGTTTTTCCATACATATGATACCAGAATTGCATGCATTTAGACCTGTAAGCCTGCCCCTGTATTGGAGGGCTAATAAGCTGAGCTCTGCTATTTGGTTGTTTTCCTGAGGTTTCAATGTAAGCATAGTGACCTGAGATGGAACCATATGTGTGGTCATATGGAGGACCAGTATGGACAGAGGAAGTTCCATTTACACCTATTGTCCAATCAAAATCATCAGTGACAGATTGATGCCAATCACAGAAACCAGATTCAAAGTCACATCCTGGTACCTTTGGACATGGTCCAGCTGAAATGATCATGTCATCTAGTGCAATATCACCCTGTGGTCCTTTACCAACAACACCAATAATGGAAAGTCTAAAGTCTGTGGATGAGTTGACGGTTCTGAAAGCTTTGGTCCATTGGTCTCCTTGGGTTCCAGACTTGGACCAGAATAGTATTCTGCGGTTGGACTTTGTCAGATAAATGTTTAAGGAACCAATTGTGGGACCAAACATATAATACCAGAAGGAGAAGCAATTGCCCTGGGGTGGAGTTGGTGGCATTACTGGACTGTCCAAAACAGCTGTGTTTCCTCTTTTTCTTGGATAGGATGTTTCAATGTAAATATATTGTCCAGTTCCAGAAGTGTGGTCTGCAGATGGACCTGTGCCTGGGGATGGTGTGGAACCATTTCTGAAAGTCCACTGGAAGTCATCATCAAGAGCTTGGGTCCAGTTACATAGTCCATTGTCAAAATTACAGCTAACATTAGGTAAGGCTCCAATTGGGTTACAGTTTACAAACGAAATATCATCTATTCCAATGTCATCAGTGGTTGAAGCTACAAATGTTCGAGCAGGTTGTACACTCAGTTGAATTGTAAATCTTGAATTGATAGCTCCAATTTTCTGTCCAATGTATGCTGTTCCTTTATGCCATCCTCTTCCCTGGTTACCGTTTATAACATTTAAGACTGTCACTCTACCATTAACATTAGCTGAGACAATCAAAGTACCAACATTAGGTCCATACATATCATAGTAAAAATACATTTCACAAGTCTTGGCTGATGGAGGTAAAGAAGGACTCTGTAATATGGCTTTACTGAAGAACACTCCTTGTGTACCTTCTACAAACACGTAGTATCCCTGTGGGGAACCCTTTGTATGATCAACTGGTGGTCCAACTATTGCTCCTTGGTTTTGAATAGCAGCATGCCGACTGAAGTTGTATCTGCCATTACTCAAATCAGTCCAACCACATAGTCCAGATTCAAAATCACATGGTCCACACATAGCTTCATCAGATTTGTCAGCACAATCATTTTGGAAATTGCAAACAGAACTTACATCGATACACTTGCCATCACTGCGGCATGTGAACTTAGAGCTTCCACATGGATTAGCAGTTGGTACTGTTGCTGGAATAGTGAAACCTGTTGGGAAAATGACATTATTAGCTTTGGTACATCCCTTACTAAATACAGCATCATCAATTGCAATATCTCCATATACTAATCCACCAACTGTTCCTTCGATTACAACCTGGAATGGATATTGACTAACAAGATTAATGCTAGCTCTGTCCCATATGTCTCCACGATTTCCTGTTCTAGACCATAGTTTTGTTATAGTGTTACTTCCTGAATAAGTTCTAAGATATACATTAAGGTTGCCGATTGTTCTACCATTCAAATTGTAGTAGAAAACAAGGTAACACTTTGATGAAACTGCATTCCATGTTGTACTCAGTAGTCTAGCAGCATCTCCTGTCTTTCTTGGTCTTGACGATTCAATATAAACAAAACCTCCAGTCCTTAATCCAGTTGTATGATCTCTTGTTGGTCCAGTCTGTACTGATGGTGTAGGTGCATTTCTTCTTGTCCAATCAAACTGATCTCCATGGTCCTGTGTCCAGTCACAGAATGACTTGTCAAATGAACATCGTGACATATAATTTGAACACTGTGATTCATCACTATTATCACCACAGTCATCAGTAAAATCACAAATTCTGCTATTGTCCACACATGATCCTCTTTGACATCGGAACTGATTTGAGCCACATGAAGCCTGAATTGGTGGAAGTCCACAGTTAACGAAAGTAACATCATCAATAGCGATATCTCCAAGAACAGAAAAGCTTCTTCTAGCTCGGAACTGTATAACAAAATCAGATGTTTGTCTACCAATATTCACTGTTGCTTGTTGCCATGAATTGCCTTGGTTTCTAGATAAATACAGAAGAGTGGTTGCTTGACCTTGTACGACCTTTGCAATTTGTAACGATCCAATATTTCGGCCATACATGTGATAGTAGAAGGACATTTGGCAGGTTGCCGCTGTTTTCCGCAGGGTAGGACTTTGTAATCTGGCATATGAATATGCTCTTCCATTACTGGCATCCACATACATGTAATATCCTAGGGCTTTTCCTGTTGTGTGATCATTAGGTGGTCCTGTATTTGCAGTTTCTGTTCCATTATTGTGTCTTGTCCACCTGTAGGATCCACCACTAGAATCTATCCATCCACACTGAGATTTGTCAAATGTACAATTGCCACAATTCATTTCATCATCACCCTTAGGGCAATCTTTGATGAAGTCGCATACTTTTTGTGCATCTATAGTTGTTCCACTAGAGCACTGGAAGACCTGATTGGCTGAAGATGCCTGAGGACAGAATCCACTTTGTATTGTGATGTCATCTATTGCAATGTCACTTAAATATCCACTTCCAATTACAGCCTCAAATGCCAGAGTATATTCTGTAGTGCTTGTCAAATTCACTGATCCTTTCATCCATTTCTGCCCTTGGTTACCAGTCACACTGAATAAACTGAAATGCTGGTTTGGTACCCTAAGTGAACCTATTGTATCCTTGTACAGATTTAATGTTCCCATTGTTTTTCCATACATCAAGTAATAGAAGGTGAAACAGCTGCCTGTGGTTGGTGGCAGAACTTCTGATCTCAATCTAGCTTTCTGACCTGGTAGTTGAGGTCTGGATGTTTCAATGTACAAGTAGAATCCTAAAAGTAGAAATCATATGTTAGGTGAAAGGTCAGATAAAATTTAAATGAAAATACATGTAAATACTTCTTGATAATTGCATAATTTCACATAAAAATTTACAGATATTACTATAATTTCACATTCACAGTTCAAATTTCATAAAAAGTTAATGACATGCATGTATCTTTTTCTACACATTTAAACCTTTGTTGATAAAATAAGTGTCATGTATTTTTCTTTTGAATTTTCTGAAAGCACAGACCACTTCCCAACCATTGCTGTCAAGTTTTACCCACAATGTGGTAGATAACCACTTTCTAACAACAATTTTCACAAGTTTCTGAAAGTATTTTCTAATCTCCCACCTAAAAATGTTCAATTTTCCTGTATGCTCTACATCCAAAAAAAAAAAAAAGTTCAAATCTCCTGATTTTCATACCATAAATCTGCTGGACTGATGTTCTTTCAAAGTTGACAGGTATGCTCTGAACTCAGCTCATCATGGTAGAAGGAAGGACAACTTTTATACAGTGAGTAAAATGTCTAGTAGTGCACGGATGTAAATCTTCAAGGGAGATAACTTACCATTACCATTTCCCACAGTATGGTCAACATTTGGTCCTGTGCCAGTGCTTGTTGTTCGTCCTTGATGTCTTATCCAATCAAAGTCATCTCCAATTCTGTCATTTGACCAGGTACACAGACCTGATTCAAAATTACAGTTGCCTGGGGTTGGACACTTTCCATCAATGATGTTTACATCATCAATTGCTATGTCACCTGTGTATGTGCGGCCTCGTACACCTTCAAACGCTACCTGTAAGCAAATATTTTAGTATTAATATTCCTCAGAGTTTGTTGAAAACAAGAAAACAGACCTGTAAAAAAAAATTTGCAGCTTGACTCAAGAAATGTAATCATAAAAGCATACATTTTCCACCAAATTTCACATTTTTGTCATAAAGTGTCTTTTTTAATATGAAAATTTGGACTGTTACTTAATTTTTTCAGTGTAAATTGTTTTTGGAATATGTGGCTAATATGTGCCTTTGGTTGGCAATTCTACTTTTTCCCCTATCAAAACATTACAAAAATCACCAGAATTATTCACTGATCATACAAATTAAATATTATACAGTGACAATTCATATCTTCAAACAGCTGGCCTCCATCTCTACTGCCTAATAATTTCACAGAAATAAAACTGAATAAGGAGAATTCGAACCTTCATTCTTGTTCAGTTTCATAGTTCCACTCCATACTTATTACTGACAAAGAAATAGCACCAGTCAAGTTTATTTTCTTGAAAACTTAACAAGAGAGAGACTTGCCTTGGGAAATTTCATAAAAAATATCACTTCTGAAAAATTCGATCTAGGATCTAAATAAAATCTCAATTCGAATTCAATGCAAGTCCAATTTTCATTTCATTCATTAAGTTTAAGTCAAAATTCAAACCAACTACATCCTAATAATAACTTCTGACAAATTCAAGCTACCCAGACCTGATCATATACACACCTGGAATGGAGATGCTGTTACTAAACTGACTTGTCCAATCCTCCACATATTGCCCTGGTTACCACTTCTAGACCAGATTGGTGGCACCAGTTGTCCTTGTTGGAACAATCGTACATTCAGTGTGCCTATGCCATTTCCATACATGTGATAATAGAAGGTCAAACATTTACCATTTGTAGGTTGATATTTTGGAGATAACAGTCTGGCTTTGTTGCCGGGTATTCTTGGACGGGAGGTCTCAATGAACATATAGTTTCCTATTAGAAAAAGAAGAATTTTTAAAATTGTTTGTTTGAAGTGGTCAGGCCCCAGCACCATATAAATTAATCTTGGCTGAGAATTATCTCTTACTCAAGTTAAACCATTCAAAACGTTCGAATACTCCAGTTGTCATGGTATTTGAGTAAATTCTTAGACTTAAGAATATTTTAAGTTTTATGG
>JAOXYI010723344.1:0-13973 GCA_028566495.1 Lithophaga antillarum
CTCCGAGCCGACCAGTCTTTGCTCTTACTCCTTAATGCTGCGTGCTTAGCAGAGAAGCAGCAAATACCAATTTTAATGTCTTTGGTCTGACCCGGCCGGGGATGGAACCCACGACCTTCCGCACTCGGGGCGAGCACGCTAACCATTACACCAACGAGGCGGTAATACTGACTGAAAAAATGAAAGCAGACGTTTCAGTAAACAAGAAGAACATGCGTTCCAACTCCAGGTTAGGAGGGTTTCAAACCATATTGGAGCTGCAGTCCATTTTGACTCAATGCTGAAGCATACTGAGTATTTTGGTACAATCTGGTACAAGTGTACAAGCAGGACTAAGATATCAGTTCTGACGTGTAATCAAGAAAATAATGAATTATATCAAAATCAGTAATGCATTTTAAAGCTTTTACTGATGCTATACATAATCCCCTTCAATTTTTTTCACACAGTTTCTTTTTTTTTCATATCTAAGGCAGTATCTTCTGAAATTTGGTTTGGTAACCTTAATATTGGTTCATCTTTGCTCTCCCCTCTGTTGTCATTAACATCCTGCACAATATGATCTAACAATTTGTCAGACTTTTGAGCTGTAGGACCTATGACCTGTTGGACTCGTGTGCTGTCAGACTAATGATTTGTCTGACCAGTGATGTGTCGGACTTTTGATGTTACCCTAATCCTCTGTGGATTCACTGTCTTTTGACAGTTTTTAACTTCTGGCACCGACTTGAATTGGATGATATGAGTTTTCGTACTACAGAGATCTATCATAAATTTGTTGCTTAAGCAATGAGGTATTGTAATGGATGGATTGATGAGTCAAGAACATTATGAAGATGGGTATATTTAGCTGCATGAAACTCGGTAACAAAACTGCCATAAGACATTTTGGAGTATTACTTACGTAAATGAAATATACCACACATGAACAAGGTTAAAATTTATACGTGGAAGCTATGAACACACAAATAACAAACATAATTCATAATGAAATGTCCAAGTCATTGTTCTAAGACTGATAATAAGGCGATAGAAGTGGGATCCAGTTTGTCCATGTTGGTCAAAATCCTTTGCAACACCTCAATTTGTAGATTGGTTTTCACTAGCTCTCTTTCCAGCACAGAACACTGTAATTCATGCACATCTTCAGCTGACTTTCTCTTTTTAGCTGGAGGTACCATGCTAGATCTACAATATAAAAGTAAACAAAATTATGATAATTAACTGTTGAAAACGTTGAACTAATTAGGAGATAACAGTATTGTATTAAAAACTTTACCGGCGTAAATCGTGGATTTTACTGTCGAACGTTGAGTTTTGATGGCAACGCGTAGGTGGAGCCATTAAAAGTTGTGACAGTAAAATTACAGATTTACGATGGGAAAATTTTAAATACAATACTGTTATCTCCATTCTAATGCAACGAATTTAAAAGCGAAAATTTCCACAGCTTGAATACAGGAAATGTGTATACTTGCGCTACATTGTTCAGACAGTAGACTGTGGATTTTAGGTAAAATGACGTCCAATTACAAGTCTTGTATAATTTTACAACATTTACCAAGGCAAGGACAGATCTACAAGGGCACCATATTTAATATGGATGCATAACACTGTGCTATAGTAAATCAACTTTGAAAAACATTGAACTTAAATAAAAAATAAATAAAACGAAATAAACCACTTTGCAACCATTTTTGCTTCTAAAAGCTTTTAATACTCTCCGTATTAGAAAAGAAGAGACAAAGACACCTCTCTTTGACTATAAAATTTTTTTGAAGAAAATGATAACGGTCTTTTCTTTTAATATGCTTAAATAGGATACATAATAATGAGAACTGATTTGCTTGTTGAATGAAACTACTTTCTAAATACTATTTACAGTTTTAAAATGATGTAAGCAAAGCAAATGAACTGTAAATGAAATGTGTACCTAGAAGAATAACTAATATAAATTAGGAGATAGCTTTATTGTATTTGAATATTTATTTGACGATGTCAGTCTGTTACATTACTGTCACAAACTAAGTTTTCTTGGCGAAGGTTAGCATGCAGAGCGAGTAAAACATACGATTGCGATTGTAAAAGCTTAAGACTGACATCGGCAAATAATCAAATGAAATAGTTATTCCTATTCTAATGCAATAACAGAAACACAAAAATTAACATTTTGAATTACCGGAACGTCTGCACATTCAATTCAAGTATATGTACTAGTCTGTGTATTTTACCCTCTGAAAGTTTGAATGTCGTCCAATCAAAATCGACGTTGCATATCTGATATTGCATTTTATCGGCAATTTATACATTTTTCCTTTGATCTTGCGGACTGATATTGTCAATATCTTCGTACTGCCGTGATACTGAAAAATATCAGACATTGTCATGGGCGACGTGACGTCGTACTGACTGTGACGTTGCCGATAAAAACAATAACGGCAGTTTGAAGGTCTCGACTGAAATCATCACCAGTATCACATCTCGCCCTATCGGGCTCGCTGCGATACTGCTGATAATTTCCGTCTCGACCTTCAAAACTGCCGTTATTCTATATATAATTAAGGGTTACCTTTGTTTGCTTGTTGCTGGTTTAGGTACTGTCACTGCCTCTGGTACTACTGGACTTGGTGTTGATGCCTGTGTTATATGTATTACCTCCTCATCTACAATCTCAGTGGAAACTTCTGCTTCTAAACGCCTGAAATGGCTATCTAACTTCTCTCTCCATATTGCCTCTACTGTAGCAGATGTACACTGATCTAAACAACAATAAATGAATAAATGAATAAATAAATAAATGTATTGGTCCTCAGTATTTTTCCGAACTTTTTAGTTTGTATGCACACCAGAGACATGAAAATATATTATGGATTAAAAAAGGCTTTACAAAATCCTGCAAGTTGAAAGCACATCTTAATAGCACTCCCGCATACCACTTTATAACTGTTCATGAAAACATTTATTTTCGTTTAAATTTCATAAATTTCATAATGTTGCTAAAGTCTCTTGTGTGTCTTGCATTTCTCAAATAAATATCTTCCTTCTCCGTTCATTCAATTGCCCAAAATAATCACCCCATTTCATAAAAAAGAAAAGACCTTTAAACTTGAATACATGTCAAATTGTCCAAATCAAAAACGTCATGGTCAATTCTAATGCAACACTGTATGTAACATCGATTCTGATTGGATGATGCTGAAAATTTCATGGTATCAATTGCACGATTGATGCCTTCGGAGTTGGAAGCACGTGCAAACGTTACTTCTGGTTTCTTAAATTTCAACGTTTTAACTGAAAATTTTCCAGTTCCATTAGAATGGAGATAACAATATTATATTTGAAACTTTCCAGGCATCAATTGGCGATTTGA
Organism: Lithophaga antillarum; assembly: GCA_028566495.1. Taxonomy (NCBI): domain Eukaryota; kingdom Metazoa; phylum Mollusca; class Bivalvia; order Mytilida; family Mytilidae; genus Lithophaga; species Lithophaga antillarum. The sequence goes on from JAOXYI010723344.1 coordinate 3,371, forward strand.
TGGTCGCAAATTGAGTCATACAATACAGTTATCTCCTAAGTGACATGTGTCGAGCTGACATGCACATCTTTAATGAATGTGTGGACCTACTGAAAAAATGCAGCTAATAAAGAAACTTTGAGGTAAATTTAAAGAAGTCAGTGGACCGTGAAAATGAGGTCAGGGTCAAGTAACATGTTTCAGGCTAACATGTACATCCAATGATGCACCTATGGACCAGATATGTTTGGTCTATGATGTGTGGTTACTGAGAAATGAGGCTAATCACAAACTCTGACGTAAATATAACAGTCAGTGGACCGTGAAAATGAGGTCAAGGTAAAGTGACAAGTGTCAAGCTGACATGTAAATTCCCTGATGAATGTGTGGACCAAACAAGGTTGGTCTTTGATGAGTGGTTACTAAGAAATGAGCTAATCACGATACTTTGTGCAAAGTTAACACCGTCATCGCCAGTAAAAGCATACCTGTCTCGCTTAGCGACCTTCGTCGCAGTCGAGACTGAAATGCCCCTCTTTTCACAAGATCAAACCCAATCAAAAATTACTCAATTTTATTTTACACAAAATCATCCCCATTTAAAAAATGTCAACACACTTCTTCATTGAAAAAAAATTAGAAAGAAAATGACTTGTACGATTTTTAAACGAAAATAAATTTCGTATGGCCGGACTCCTTACAATATTTTTTTATTAAATGTTGTTATTAAATCATATAAATCACATTTAGTTTGTAGGGGTCAGTGGGTGATTTTATAAAATTAAATATGTTCCACGTAATGAGATTACTACAGTCAATTTCCAATTCTATATTGTGATATGTACATCAATGCCAACACTTCTTTTCACTGTAGTTTTGAAGCCACAGCTTCCATACATTTAGTCAACAATGCAAATGACCTGTATTCAACTTTGCATATGTGATGTTAATTTATCAAATTATCATTAAATAGCTAAACTTATTTTTAAAAAGTAATGTGCCAAAAAAAGGGGGGATTCCCTTTTGATGTTTGAAAAAAAATGGATACCCCCAAAAAGGAAAAAAATCCATAATATTCGGACATCCAGAGTGCATTTGTATAAAGAAATGGGACTAAATTGTCTTTTTCATTGTATTTAGTCTAAAAATTTCTGTGTAATCTTACTGTGCCCCTTTAAAGCTATTTTGGGAATACCTCCACTGAACACTCAAAGCGTCTGAGGCGGACTTTATTAATTTTTATATTTCAACCTGGGACTAATATATCGGATAGATATATTAGTCCCAGTTTCAACCTATTTAAATTTTTCTTCAAATGCTGTATTGTTTTAAAGTTGTTCTGTCATTGAATATCGTTGAGTTTTCTGCTGTCAGTACATATTGTATTATTTTCTCTGCTTACACAGTAATTAGTAAATTCCAGATTACATAATATGCATTAAATTTATAAATTTATTTACTGTATCATTTTATTACGTTTCAATTAAAAAATAATAATACGTATAAAGAGAGACAAGTCGTGTAAGTTTCCAGTTTTTGGTCTGGTTTATGTACCAAGCTAAATTTATCACTCACTGTTTAACGGCTGGCACCAGTTTGCTTAGTTCTAGGAAATAGACTTTAAATGTCTGGCTTCGTTTCTCTTTGTTATTTGAGACTAATTTTGTACAGAATTTATATTTTTTTCATCATAGATTTTTAATTAAAAAAGCTTTTTCGTCTTTGAATTTCCTAGACAAAAATACTGGATATTTTTTTTCCTGGATAAATGATATATGGGGCCACATTGGCGGTAGAATCAGATCAGGTCAAGAGGTGGTACGGCAATATTTTATTAGTAGAAAGGCCCTATAGAAGTAACAGCTTAAAATCTATAGTAAGATTGATGTTATCATTTTAAGTGGGTTCCACGTCATCACTTATAGACTTTATTATGAAAGTTAAGAAGGAAAACCGAGTTGAATGTATATATCTATTTTTAACTGTTTGATAAAAATAAAAGGTCGAGGTCACCGTATTTATCGGAAACCCCCATCAACTTGTAAACATTGCAGACGACAACTGAAAATTCGTACGGCATTATTATTACCAAGAAGGCAAGTTGAAAAAAGTAGCAACCGCTGAGATATTTTTAAACTATAACAAATATAAAATAAAATATATAAAAAATAAAGAAAAATATACCCTCAGTTTCCAAAATACTGGTTTCAATGCCACCATTTACACCCTGAAAGGAAGCTGTGTCTTTCATTGAATTGATAATGTTTTCCTCAGCCCGTGAAGGTTTGGGTGGTGGTGGACCTCCTCCTGTCTTGTTCCTTTCTTGCCTTTCCCTGGTAAACTTTTCTTTTGCCCCTCTGGTCATGTTGCGCCACTTATTCCTGACCTCCACTTCTGTCCTGAAGCATACCCCTAAAGCATTAACTTCCTCTGTCACTTTCTTCCACATTTCCTGTTTTTGGGAGTTGGTTACCTCTAAGGAGTGCTTTCCTCTAAGCAGATCAAGCTGTTCAGTGACTCTTTCACTTATGAGATTGCTCTCTGCAGCAGTGAAGTTCACTTTCCTATCTCTAGGGAGCTTGTGAGGTGTACTGTCAGCCATCTTTGTTTATACAGGAAGTTTACAATTTGCATTGCATTATGGGGACATGTCGTTAAGCAAAAGTCGCTAACAAGGTCAATTCTGTGTTAGCTAATTTTATCGTTAAATATTTTTGAACAACATGATTTAACGCAGTCGTTAGCTAATCACTGTGTTAATATTTTAACGACTCGTTAGGCTTAATCATCGTTAACTGTAACGATAGTTTTGAACAACTGGACCCAGGTCTCGTGAGTGTTTTTTTTTAACTTTAGTTTTCATACAACACTCTATCGGTATTTTATGGTTTGTATATTATGGAAAAATTAATAGTTTTAATTTTTAAAATTACATATGTCTGTTTTTCATTTACCATAAGGAATTAATTTCTCATAAGTAACAAAACCGTACTGATTTTAATCTGTCAAAAACGATATATTCTATTCTGCAAATGCTGAATCAATAGCACAAGAAAACAAGTAATTATTTTTTTAAAGCCAATAGGTAACAGATTTTTAATTATCCTATAACATTCTTTCATGAGCAAAATTTATTACTGGTTTAATTGGTAGTAGTCACTACTCTGATAATAAATAAGTAAAGTATTTTCCAGCCGATTCTATATACAGTTATAATGATGATATGAGAGTTGTTTAATATTAACTAAAAGTAACTTCTATTGCTTAAAACATCTATACTTACTGTATGTTATATTAGGCATAAGAAAAAATAAAATTTATGTGACAGTGAATGATGTTCCATGGGAGTGTATTAGTGCAACAATATGTTGTATAAGCAAAAATATTTGTATTGTGTTACATGTATATGGCAAAATTTGGTATTATATTACAAAACTTTTGCGTTAATTCGCAAAGGTACTGCGCTTTTATGCAAAATAAAATATGCGTTATTTTTCAAAACTTTTACGTTATTATGCAAAACTATTGCGTTACAGCTTAAAACTATCACGTAATTATCTATAATAAAACTGAACATAATTTTGTACATGTGGATATTAATTTATTTAATTTAGCTTTAAATAATTACAGATTATTACAAGACGTTTTCCATATCGACCCTGGTATCAGCCCAAGAGTCCTATATCAAGACCGAAGGCATAGCACAAGAGTTGATACGAGGGCGGATATGAAAAATGACATGTAATGAGCTAAAAATTAATTTATGTAGGGAACACATGATATTTAATTCTCATTTGTCTGATACAAAAATGTCTACAAAAATTTGGCAAATTATAATACTTCAAGAAATCGACTGCCGTTCGCCATTTTGATTATCGATGAATTACCAGAAGTTGGGGTTCAGGGCTCAATATGGGCACATGAAGGCATGATAACCGGCTATCAAACCCGGGGTTGATACGGGACACCCATTTCCGGTCATATGAAGATCCATACCTGCCCCATTATCACCCTGAGATTTCAGCATCTGCCCGAGGGCTTTGGCCAAAGTGTAGATATTGATTGGGAAGATATGGAAAAAACAAATTTTATTCCATTTATTACATATTTAGAAAAGTGCATTACTTTAACGTATGTTTGTGTCAATCAACTTTTTTGTATAAGCAAAACAAAAAACAAAAACAAAAATGTACAGTGATTGCATGTTTAAGAAGTGCACATTAAGAAAGAGAGCAATTTGTTCATTGATTTATTCGATTATCCTGCATACAAAGAAACGTCAGATCTATAAATAAAGAACGCCCATGATATCTGGTCCATTTATTCATGAAACGGCGAATGACCTGTTATCTGTCCTCGGGGAAAAGAATAATGTGGCAGTTGACGTATCATTACACACACAAAGCTGATCATATCATTAAGAAATATGTAATAAAAAGTATTACCAGTGTTCTCGCACACTCAGCATAACCTTTCTTATACTGGAAGTATCAGCTCGATATTCTAATAAATATATTCTGCTCTGCCTATCAATAGCAAAAAGTAAATTTATTTTTGGACTTCTAAGACTCTACATTGTTAACTGTGCCCCTACAATATTTTATCCCATTTTCACTCTTATTTTTTATCAGTTAGGTAAGGAATTACATTATTCACATCTTATGCCCAATGGTAAATATATTTTAATAACTAAGATATAGCCCTCATTTTGTTTCTTTTACACTGTATAATTTCCTAAGACCTAAAATAAGTATATTTTGTAGGTCCAGATTGGAGATCTGTTATGTCATACCGACATCGTAGTAAACTATTATAAGCAAACGAGCACGGGTACCTCTTAGCTATCGTAACCCAGTTTGTGTGAGGGAAAATCATCAAATATTTATTATTGAAAACAAACAATAACATTATTTTCAAAACTATTTTCCCCAAAATGAATCTTTGTAAGCCCTCTTCCTCTTCACTTGACCAAAAACAAAGTAATCAATACATTAAACACAATATTACATGTATGTTAAGCTTTAATCTTGTGCTTTTACATGACTTTTTCGCATTATAATGCAAATTTTTTGTGGAATAACGAAAGGTCTTGCATGATGAAATTTATGCGAGATAACGCAAAAGGCTTGCAAAATAAGAGAAAACTTTACGTTCCAACGTAATATATTACTTTTACGTTGCACTAAAACGCTTCTGTAGTATTTTTTTCCCAACAAATTTACAATTAGATATACGTTTATATGTTATAGATATTAAGGCAAAAAGTTAGTTAACAGGATTTTACAATTCTTTCTTCCACCAAAAACTTTAATGCCCATTCATTGACTCTAAATAGGGTTTCACAACTATTAACTTCATTTTGAAACTAAACAAAATGAAGAAAAATTCAAAAGCGTCCTTGCTTAACTGTTTTTTGTCTACCAATGAAGATGATTATTGTTGCCATGTCTGCTCATACCTACGATAAATGCATTCGGATTATGCATATTGGATAGATGGAATTTTTACATCCGGGTATCTGGGGTATAGAAATAGGACCCAGGTTTTCCACGTTGCTGGGTAAGACCCCTCCTAACCGGAATGTTCGCCGGTTGTGCGGGATGATAAATACACAACCAACGTCCGTCGGATGGGGACGTAAAATCCGAGGCCCGATGTTGGGAGAATACCACGCTCTCTGCACGTTAAAGAACCCTTGTAACAAAGCTTTTTGTAAGTGGTCCGTAAGCGGCCAGTTGCAAGGCTAAATTTCCCATCCCTACCCACTGTATCCTCCATTTGGACTTATTTCACAGCAATGATTCAAAAGGGGTTTGAACAAATAAGTATATGTATCTTATATTTGTAGGTTCATACCAGGGCTGTATATTAGACTTACCTAAACCAAATTACCAGATCATTACAGTCAGCGATGAAGAGGATTGCTTTCATCGCTGTTTTTGTCCAATAAATCACATGTATGCAGGATTCCAGGTAATGTCTTTCATTTCATGTGCTCTTTATTGTTGCAGGCATAATGTTTTAGTTTGAACAATCAGAGACAATTACATGCAATTAATACTGAATTACTAATGAATTTATTAAACTCTTTGATCTACAGTTTTGTTATTAGCCTGATGGGAATTGCTTAATTATGTAAAAGTGATATTAATTATGTTTTATTCATGTTCCATATTTTATTTCTTTATTTTTCGATTCATTGTGAATATAATGTATGTTTAAGATATTTAGATCTGTTTATAAATAATTTAAATCCAAGTAAAAAACTAAAAGTGGTTAAAAATTTTAGAACTAGAGGCTCATCTTGTCATAAAATCGTCAATCTTAGAAGTTAGAAATATTGTTGTTACTTCAGAAGAAGATTTAGCACTTTGAAGCTAATATGAATGGGATCGGCAGGTCCAACATCTCAGGGACACTTAGGCCTTCATTTGCATAAACCTGAACGGTCCTTCTTGTCAGATATTACTGTATTTTTGTTGTTGGTTTTGAGTTTTGAAGGGTTTCCCCATTTGAACCTATATTTCTCACTTCAGCTAACTTTAAAAAAAGACACACAGTAGAGGAGGGCATCAATAGAAAAAGAACTCACAATCAATATTGGAAGAAACAAAATGTAAAATTTGACTTATTTTAGTATATTAAAGGTGAAAGGTAGATAATTATTTTAGCTTTTAATTCATCTTTATTCACATGTCACATCACGTTAAACTACAAGAACGTTTTGAAAAACGTAACATACAAGTGAAACAAAATAAACAAAATTTATTGCGTCTAAACAGCGGAGAATGCTGCTTGATTTCAAAGCAAATTATATTTATTTGTACCGTTTTAGGAGAGGTCATGTTTTTGTAGTAATGCGACAATGCTTCAGACTATGGATGTGGATGATGTCTGCGATGCCTCCATGGGATCAACAAGCTGGAAATGGTTCGGTCTTACAGGTAATTATTTTTGTTGTTTGTTTTATAAGCAATTACTCATTAATATTCAAATATATTTACATTGTTTTTAAAATAATCAAACACAACTGAACACAGAACACTACAAATCACCGACCTGACAGTTTTCAAAAGGGAATATCATTTGCTTCCATAATGATATAGTTTGTGATTAATTTATCATAGAGGAAAGAAAAACATATTTCTGTCAGTTTTTGTTGACAGGCACTAAAAACTGAAATTAATAGTTGTTTATTAGCTTAGTATATTTACCATTGAGTAGAGATATCAGCTCAAATGCTATTTCAAGCTTTAGACATATATATACTTCGCATCCGTTGATCCTAATCTTCATAACAGAGATCTTCAGACCTGGATAGAGCAGCATGTATTGATAGGTGTTTAAAGTTTGCTTAATAATTTGGCAATTATTAAATTTGACGAGTTTGCAAAAAAGGTTGTCTGGATAAGTAGCACTGGTGGTGTAATAATTAAGTAATTATAGTAAATATATTTGTAATACCTGCCTTTGTAGTAAGATACAAACTTTACGATTTTAAGCAATTTCATTTGTTTCATATTCTGCAAATGCTGCTAATTTAGAACATTCAAAATTGTAGATAAAACTCTGATGCATCATGACTGCACAAATGTGTATCTGCAGACCATTTTAGTAAAAAAAGCAATCATAATGCAATTTGTTTATATCGTCGGGTTTGATTGGCTACTATTCTGCCTAAAATTCTCAATCTACAAGTCGTAACTAAGGAGTCTACTTGGAAGGAGCCGCCATCTTGAAAACGTGAAATCCTACATGTTATATTTACAACAGTGCCTACCTTACAAACTTCTTTTACTACCATTTTTTCTAAAATTGAAGCATACACGAAGTCAAAAAAACGTCTGATCTTCACGTTTTACACTGGAAGTCTTCATATGATGTCATGTTATTTCAATAACGGTTTTATGCCAAAGTCGTCAACAACATTTCACGGAATTTGAATCTATGCGATGTTTAGACCCAAGCAAAAGCAAGGATAATGTTTTTTGTTTAATATTACTTCAGAATGGAGATAACTGTATTGTGTTTTATGATTTGCGGGCGAAAATCTTGGTTTTACTGTCGCAAATATCCGTTTACCTAGCTCCGATATGCGTCGCTAGGACAACTTAATTTGCAACATTAAAATCCATAATTTACGTCCGCAATGCTTAAAATAACAATACAGTTATCGCCTAAATACAAATGTAGTAATTAACTTCGGAAACAAAAACTGAAACCATAAAAGAATCGCTGTTTAAATAAAATGATGTCTGGTTTCATAATCAGTTTTGCGAGTCATAATGAATATTAACTGTTTTGAAATTTAATTCAGGGAATATTTAATGACTCAATTTTATTTTATATAGTTGATTTTCGATTGTGAGTAATAATGTATCACTATTTGTGCAGCCATGTTAATGTCATTTCTATATAGTAGTCACCTGTCTTTAGAGGTTAAAATCTTATTCTTCCTTGGCTGACCACTCTAGACAAGTTAACTGTAAATACATTTTCTATAGTAAGTTAGATAGCATTATTTCTCTGTTATTACAAATATTCCCTGGAAAATGTAGGCAAGAGTATAGTCTTCAAAATGTTTGCATGAATTTGTTCATGAGACTCAACACAAATGTGCATAGTAAGAATAGAATACAGTTTGAGGAACTGGATATAATCTAGATATTCTATCGTAATTTGACACGCATATGAAACATTTTGAAGCAATACGTCAATATGAATCCCATGTATATTTTTCATACCTGGCACAAACTTCTGTGTAGTATGGATATGGAAAATAGCTTTTTGCAGATTTTATTAGTCGCATGATTTTTATTTATTTATTTTTTTTTTTTTTATTTTTTTTTTTTTGAGTACAAGTAGTCCATATTTTACAAATTAAACTTTAATCAGTCAACAACTATTTGAAAAGAACGAAAGTACCGATCCTTTTGAACTAGAGTGAAAGCAATATTTAGCGAAGACGAGCGATTAACTTTAAAATATTATGTTAGTAAGTACTACAAATATTTTGTTCAATAAGTTTACTGTTCTGTTTTCAGAAAATACGACTACCATCAGACCAACATTTGGAGAAAAATGTACAATGATAAATGAATGTGCACAAACTAGACAAGAATGTAAAGAGTGTGTTTGCAGATGCAAGTTTCCAAATTACCAGCATAGCGGGACTGCCTGTTCAATAAGTAATCTGATCATTACTAGAAAAGAAAACTTGATTTTTACTATATGTATCAATAAAACAATTTAACGGAGAACAATGAAACATTTGTGCTAAACAGTTATGTTTTATGTGAACTCTGTGGTACTTTGATTTTCGCCTCACAAGACGTAAAGATCAATGTTTTTGACCTATGACGGATGTACGTTACAAAGTCAAAGGACAAGAATATATAAAATTACTACTTTTTCACATTTGTCGATTATTTTTAGCTATATTCTTTCTCTGTAAAATGACTTTAAAATGTAGCATTTAGCAATTCAATTCGAGGATATATGGTGGTGGGACGTCGGTTATTTAATCTGTCGAGTGTAGGGATAGCTGTCGTTCTCAAACCTGTATTTGTTCAGTTTTATTATTCTTGTTATTCTGAATGGTTAATCTGGGACATTATCAAGTGCAGGAGTATCATGATTCATTGCAAAATGAAAGGCAAAATTATTGTTCTTTTGTAAATAAAAGATAATATTTTGCACTGCTGGAAATATAGCAAAATGCGGTCAGACAGAGTAAAATGATAAGAGCTCATAGTCTTCAAAGATAAAATTTTGACTTTTTTTTTAAAGAGTCCAAAATCAACTTTTTAGGAAAAAAATCGGCTGCTTTTTGACTTACTGGTGTACCAAATTTGCAAAATATTTAAAAAATAAATCATATTTTCACATAATTATCAAAACCAAATAGTTTATTTCTGAGAAACATGTTCACTTATTTCCATTCCCTTTGACCCACTGACGACAAAAGGTTAAAATCTACATAGGGTAAAATTTGCTCACGTAAGAGATCAAAATTACATTTTTCATTTCTAAGATATGTTAGACTAATTTCCACCATATTTGCCCATAAATGCTAAACTACGAAAGAGGTTCAAATCTAGCAAAGTTAGGAAATTCTTAGTTTGTCAGCATAAAAGTTTTTAAAAAATCATTTTTTACATTCCTGAGATAGATGTTGACTAATTTTAACAACTGATGTTTAAGATAATATCCCCAGAGGTCATATTCCACGAATAAACAAAATGACTTTTCATGTAAAAGGTCAAAATCTAGTTGTTCATTACTGAGGTATTTTGTGATTCATTCTCACGATATTTAACCCACTGACCATAGAAATTACGGCAAGGGGAAAAATCAAGATAAATAAGACAAACGGAAAGACAAAGACAACTTTATTTCTAAGATATACCTTAACTGAATTTTATTTTATCTTCCCAACAGAAGGTCAGGAATTACCACAAGGTGTCAAACTCTACAAAGACAAAATTTCAAATGCAAGATCAAGTCAAATCAAAGGTTTCAGTATTGGGATTTCAATGATTAATTATCAATACATTTAACCTACTCATTCTAGAAAATATAAGAGGAAAAATATGCAAAAATCAGAACTTTAGATATATATCTT
>JAOXYI010723454.1:0-13968 GCA_028566495.1 Lithophaga antillarum
GAGAACTTCTTATTGCGCGAAAACAAAATTGGGATCACCGACCTCGTTTTCGATCTGTGACGCCATCTTTCCTTCGGTTTTTTGAAAAGATGAATACAATTTTTATATAGCAATAGTACGTAAAAAATATCACAATCGACAAAATTTGAGTTGTTTTGACGACATTTTGTTCAGCAGAAATTAGAAAGTGTCCTTTCTTGCCTTATTTTTTCAAAAACTGTTACGATATTTAGCTTGGGTTCTCTTCCCGCCATTTGCGAGGTAACATTTGAACACGAAAATCAAAGATGTAAAAAAATACTACCAATGTTTTGCCTCTCAAAAACGAGAAAATGTGGAGATTTGCCTACTTAACAGATTAAGAAAAAAAATGGGGTCGCCGTACTAATAAAAAAGTTATTTGCAAAAAATGCATTAAAACAACAATTGGCCCGAAATTAAATTATGTCCCTTTAACCATAACGTCTGTAACGCCGCCAGTGATATTACAGATCTTCCGGGAACGTAACGTTCTCCCATGGATATGATCTTGATTCTGTTATAATCCCATCATTAAAAATTAATTAATTACATCATTAGAATGGAATTTCTTTTCTAATTTTACGGTCTGATGAGTTTTAAGGACTCGGTCAACCTGTAACTTTTAACCCTTTTAAGTAAATTGTACATTCTAACTAAATGGGACCTTAATTAACTTTTGTCTAATGAAACAAAAATTATATACCGTCAGAGTTACTATTACAAACACAGTCTTATTCTTACAGTTTATACATGCGATTTTTTTATTATTATTATTATTATTATTATTTAATTAAAATGCATATCAAACGCACAGTCCCGTTTGTTTCTTCGACAAAGTTTAGATAATTTGAAATAACGATGTACCTGTAGAATTCTATGAATAAGAAATTCAGAGTACTTTAATCACGAATCAAGATCTTAAACCTTTCGCGACATAGAAGATGAGGAGATATGATTTAGTTCATATCGACTTGGAGTAAAAACTAAAGACGGAAGTTTTTCATTCAAAAAATGTGCGTTCGGTCAACGCTTTTACACATATGAAACTACTAAAAAATGCATTCAATACTTATAATTGCATTCCACTGTAAAAACAAACTTTAAAATTACTGAAAGAATTAAATATTTCTTCGATATTGCTTTGAAAAAAATTCCTACGCTATTACCACTTTGTTGTGACTTCACAGACGTTGTCTTGGAAAAACTTGAGGTTTATTTATTTTGCGCTTCATCGGGTTATGAAGAACCAACTTTGAAGTCACGTGGCTTCCCTTCAGCAAATCAAATTGCTGCTTTTCGATAAAATATGCACATGATGTAATTTTTCGTATATAATGTTCAATGCAGACTCGGATGAAAGTAACAGATTGCGTCATTTGGCTGTACCATGGTGAAGTTTTCAAAGTCTTTCAGTTGCTGTTTTGCGGAGAGATATTCACCAACACTTTTACTGCCATATTGGTTGCTCTTTTTGTGTTATCTGTCTACACCGGACAGCAGTTCTTTGAAGTCTTCATCATTCATTTTTGTTGTTGTAAAACCTATTATTCGTAACAGTTAGTCAATACTTTATTTATCATTCTCTCGACAACACGTTTTACAGGTGAGTTTATGATAAAAAAAATAATAAATCTTGACTTTTAAAAAAATATTGTATATAAATAAATTACATTTAATCATATTTTTTGCACGAAAATATGAAAAACGTTTTGTCAGCGCATAGGATACATATTTTGCCCTAGCTGAGCTTTGTGTATCATTTTTAACAGATCAATCTATCAATGGTCACAAAGCTCAAAGTGCTGCAAAACTTTTCTTCTTTGCTTTAGAAAAAGTTCGACCATGCTAAAATATATACAGTAATATATACAACATCATAGAATGGAGAAAAATAATTTTCTGATTGCTATAAAATTCCCTGAGAAAGAAAATAAATTTCTGAAGTACATCTTTTGTTTTATTACAAAGAGTAATAACAAATATAGTGCCGATTCTTTAAAAAAAGAATCAGAGCTTTTTCCACACAAATTGAGATTTACCCTGTGCGTTGTTAGAGCTGGATGTCAACATGATTACATGTGATGACACCAGTAAAAACTTACCATAATTTTGTGTTGAATGTATATATTTCATTTTCAGTGCAGTGACGATGAAGAGAAAAAGCTTACTAATGACTCCTTTGAGAGAAAATTATTTCAAAAATAAACTTAATATTATCGTTTGTTTTCAATAATTTTGTCTATTTGATGCCTTCCCCCACACAAGTCGGGTTACGGTATTTGCGAGGTACCCGTGCCCATTTTCTTAAAACAGTATAATACGATGCCAGTACGATCGGAGAAATCTTCACTCTGGACCTAGAAAATATTCTTTTAATTAGTAATCAGGAATTATAAGCAATAAATCAAGTTTCAGGTATATGGCAGTTCATCTATGTTTTGCGTAATCTGCAAATCAGAATTTCTTCCTTCTATATCTATGTTGCAAACAACGCGATCATAGGTATTTTTTTGAATATGTCAAAATGTAAAAGATGATTTGGAATTTCTTAGATTATTACTACATCACCTACGATCAAATGTCACATTATTACAAAATTGAAGGCACCACAAAATATCCCATAATAATATTATTTTACGGTTAGTATTAATAATTCCGACAAAAATAATTTTTAAAATACACCGAGTGAAAATCTGTAAAGTTTATATTAAATCTAGATTACATGACACGAAGTGCTACGACCAACTGTAGAATAAGTCCTAAGTTTAAATTTTAGCGAGAAAGGGAACTGGAGTGAATATTATTCCGCCGCTGAAGCAGGAAATGGAAGTGCCTATGACGAATCGGGAAAGTCTTCTGACAACACAGGTTATTTGGTCTCTAACGAGAACACGACTAAAAATAATATATAACATATACATCCTGGATAGAAGATGATTTATTTCAATGTTAATTATCCAAGACCTAACTGATAGGAAATAAGTGGCGCAAATGGAATAAAATTTGGTAAGGGTGGGGGGGCGAAAATTTTATTTATTTTTGCTATTCGGCAGTATGATGGATTAAACACCATTTTATTATCATGGCTATTGTGTTATAACACTCAGCTTCCTAATGTCACTGAAATAAATGGTTTTAATGAAAACATGATTTATAAGATATTAGAATCCTTATATTATCTCGGAAAACCCATGTTCCCACACACTCACATTTTCTATCCAGTGATATGTGTGTTATTACGGAAGATTATTAGCGCCACAGAAAAAAATATATTTTAGCGTTATCACGAGATAACTTTGCGTTATTACGAGAAAGTGGCGCTAATAAGCTTCCGTATGTTATATAAAAAGTTCTTAAATTAAAAAAAAAATAATATAACATATCTATACTATATGTAATAACTTAGATACAAATTCTTATTTCGTTCCTATCGGGACCTTTATTGTTTATTAGTTATAATTCCTCAGATCTAAAATACAATTTATGTAAAAAATTACTTTCTTTGTATTTTGTTCGTCTCTTTGATCATACTGACATCGTATTTAACTATTATAAGAAAATGGGTACGGGTACCTCGCAGCTACCATAACCCGGCTTGTGCAAGGAGTGGGGAGGGCATCAAATGAATAATATTATTGAAAACAACGATAATATTAAGTTTTTTTTTCTCAAAGCAATCACAAGTAAGCGCCTTTCCTCTGAATTGCACTAAAAATTAAAATTCATGCATTGAATACAAAAATTAAGTGTTTACGTTGCCCTAAGACGTAGAATTTTTTTGTAATGTTTTGCAAAATAAAATAATGTTTTGCGTAATAACGCAAATCTTTGCGAAATAACGCAAAACATTTGTGAAATAACGCAAATGTTTCTCGAAATATCGCAAAGTTTTACGTTATAACGCGATAAACGTGGCGCTTATTCGCTTCCGTAAAAACTCATGTGTGTGTGTGTGTGTGTGTGTGTGTGTGTGTGTGTGTGTGTGTGTGTGTGTGTTGTCATTATGTCTAAAAATGGGTAGGATTCAATTTCCTATCATTCTCAATTATCTGGCTTTTTCCACTTTGCATATTTCAGGAATATTGGGTTTGGCCGTGCTTTTGCCATTCTTGACAAGGATGCGTAAGTATAAACTTTTCTAGGATTTGACAGAAAAAATCTAATAGATACAAGATACTTATATGTTTGTCAATATTTTGAATTGGATCTACAACAGATCAACAAATTATTAATAAATCTGCAGTCAAAAACAGAAAACAGCTTGCTGTTTCAACTAATGCAAGAAGTTTTTCTTTTTTTCTTTTTTTTTTCTTTTTTTTTCGTATAACGATAATCCTAAGATCTAAGAAAATCTGTTGGACATAAGAAAAGTTAAATGTTGAAAATGAAGAAGACCGAGGGATAACAAATATTAAATATCGGAAACCCCGAAAAATGTCAAATTTGAAATAGATTTATGTATAAAACAAAATTCATCTGACGATGAATCCAAAGCAGCTCGCTACTCCAGATTGAACTTAATCCGTGCTTTGTTACATGTTATAGTAATTCAAAGTTCAACTAAGATCTGCTGAGCATACAAAAGCTGATTATGAAGAGCATAGACAGGCAACAAATGTCAACTGGCGGAAACTAAACATTTGTCAAACTTTTCATTACTTAAAAGCCATCCCTCTGGAATAAAAATAGCTCAGACCTCCAAATCCATCTTGATCTCCATTTTGTCACATGTAACAATTATCTCATGTCTAAAATAGATGGCATCTAAGAAACAAAGATTAACTTACAGAAACGAAAAACATTGCCAAATTTCACTAATTTAAAGGCCATTACTCTGCAATCCAAACTATGTTGAACACCTAAACCCATTGATCTGAGTTTTGTCATATTAACAGTGATATCAAATTTTAAGTGATTCATCACAAAAACACACAGACCTAGTGAATGATTGATTCATTGAGTAGTGTTTTTACGTCACTTTCAGCAATTTTTCAGCTATATTGTGTTGTCCTATTTTTATTGGAGGAGGAAGCCGGAGTACTCGATTAGAACCCCCGACCTTCGGCAGGAAAACTGGCAATCCCTGTCAGCTAGTTGCAGTCTAGCACACCTCGCCCGAAACAAGGCTCGAATAACAACCCCAGTGTTGACACATCAGTGATCAACAGCAGATAGGACTAACCGCCTAGACCACTCGGACCAAGGCCCCTTTTATAAACAAAATCCAGTGTTCATTCCTGAACAGTTTTGGTTTAATTTTCATCGTGGGCTCTCAGAAGATCTTTGAATGTTTTCCCATGGGATCCTATGTTAAATTATGTGCTGCTGCGGTGGCCAACTTGGACTTCTAATTGGCACACAAATTCCAAATTTTGTAGAGGACTATCCAATGATCAGTCATGAACAGATTTGGTTTAATTGTCTTCACAGTTCGTTGAATGTTATTCCTTAGGATCCTTTGTTAAATTATGTCCATCTTTGACTCCAAATCAGCAAGCAAATAACATATTTGATAGAGGAGCATCCACTGATCATTCGTAAAGAGTTTTCGTTTAACTGCCTTCGTAGTTTCTAAGAAGATCTCTGAATGTTTTTTTTTTTTTCGATAGTGTTTTTTCGTTAAACGTCCAGCGATGGGGGCAATCTTGGATTTTCGATCGGCATGAAAAGTACAAAACAGCTTGGTTTAATTGTCTTTGTGGTGTCTAAGATGTTTGGTTTAATTGTCTTTGTAGTTTCTCAGAAGAAGATATTTAAACGTTTTTCCCATAGGGTCTTTTGCTAAACTATGTCATGCGGTGGCGGCAATTTTGGACTTCTGATCATCATGAAATTTACAAACTTGGTAGAGGACCACCAAATGATCATTCATGAACAGTTTTGACTTAATTGTCTTCATAGTGTCTGAGAAGAAGATCTTTGAATGTTTTCCCATACGGTCCTATGTTAAATTATTTCCTGCGGTGGTAGCCATATTTGATTGATATCAGAATTACTACAACTGATAGAGGACCACCAAATGATCACTCACCGACAATTTTGGTTAATAGACTTTGTAGTGTCTAAGAAGAAGATCTTTGAATGTTTTTCCTACAGGGTCCTGTGTAAAACTATGTCCTGCAATGGCAGCCATCTTGACTTCCGATCGGCATTAAAATTACTATCTTGGTACAGGACCATACAATGATCATTCATGAACAGCTTGGTTTAATTGTTTCGCGGTTTCTAAGAAAAAGATCTTTAAATGTATTTCCCAGAGGGTCCTATGTTAAAGTATGTCGACTCCTGCGGTGGCGGATATCTTGGATTTCCGATCGGCATCAAAATTACAATGTTGATAGAGGACCATTCAATGATCATTCATGAACAGTTTTGGTTTACCTGTCTTAACTGTTTCTGAGAAGAAGATCTTTTAATGCTTTTCCCATAGGGTCCAATGTTAAACTATGTCCATTGTGGCGGCCATCTTTGATTTTCGATCGGCATGAAAATTTCAATGTTGATAGAGGACCATCTAAGGAACATTTTTGTGCAATTATAGTTCCATTGATCATATAGTTTCTGACAAGAAGATCTTTGAAATTTTAGCCAATCAGAATGCATAATTATCCCTGTGGTCCATTTTGAGTTTCCGATCGGTATCAAAAATACAAACTTTGTGTAGGACCATCAAATGAACATTCCTGTCAAGTTTGGTTCCGTTGGCTCAGTGGTTTCGGAAAAGAAGATTGAAATGTCAAGGTTTATGAACAACAGACGAAGACGGCGGACGAAAAGTGATGGCAATAGCTCACGGATCAGGTAAGCTAAAAAGTAATATAGAAAAATTCGTCCGAACTCATGAGTTCAAAGAAAAATGACAAATCTAAATGTACAAATAGTTGGGATTGCATGAACCCCAGAATGGAATGAGATCAGGTGTGTCGAGTGGAGTTAAATGCAAACATATGGTTTTACTGCAGTAAACATACTCCTCAAGAAGAGGAGCTAATGAAGGTTCTGATGAGACGTAACAAATCACGAGACTAACAGAAGTTCATTTACGAAAAAATGTATTTTACAATTCACGATACATGTCCTAAACAGTGTCGGTGGACATTTCGAGAAAAAATAGATCTGCCCTTTCACAAAAACCGAAATAACCCATTATCCTCATCGCTACTGTAGTAGGAACAACAACATTTGCGAGCAGAAAAGCAAAAATATCTTTTTTACTCCGACCAGATAATATAGGTTCTTATATATCGTTGAAATTTGTTCTTATATACCTATTTTGAGTATCAAGTTGAATTTTGAATTATGTTTGAAATAAAATTTTCCCCATAGGCCGTAACGCTAATTTTGAACTATCTTTTATAAATATTATATACATTTCAATCGAATATTTTGCGATGTATTAAACCAATATGAATATCAAAATATTCTTGAAATAACTTAAAAGCTTGATTTTCAAAGAGGAAAACATGTTTCTCGATAGTCGAATTCTTCTAGTCGGAAAAAATAATGTATCTTGAATTTGCTAGTTATGATTTTTAGCATAGATATTTCGCAAAAAAAATTATCTTCTGAAGATATTTGTTTGGAACTATAACTGTTTTGTAAACTGAGAAATATTCATTTACTCAGGACAAATTTCAATGTTTCTACTTTACCTACCATAAGTGTCACGATTTATCACTTCTATTTGTCTAACTGTATATATTTGTCCAAGGTCAACCCACCAGTACGGATCTGCATCCCACGCAGTATGTGTGAATGCCTTTTTGTCTCCACCAACGGCACGACTGGCCGACAAACTCTCTCCATTTTCTACATACGTAGAGCTTTGTTCTATATATTTTTCTGCTGCAATATTAAAGTCTGAAATGAAAATTTAGAGACATCAGTCCCTCTTTTGACCATATTTACGACGAAAGTCGCTGAAGGCCACATCGCGGTCATAAATCCAGGTGTCCGTGTCAACATTTGGTTAACCCTTTCATTTATGTTTGAAACCTAAATCGCTTCATTAATCTTCATTGATTTACATGAAATTTAAACAGAAGCTTTTGTGATGTCAAAAGAGAACATCAATGAAAATTGCAATTGTTTGAGTCAATTTTTTAATATGCTAACAGATAACTGGACTTTTTTCAACACTACACTGGTGAAGTCATGACTAAGCTTTTTTAAAGGTGAATAGTTTTACTTATTGAAATTAATTTGCGAAAAAAAGGCTTAATCTAGAATACACAAACTGAACAGTAATGCTGACCTTTCCCATTTCTGTGACTCTGGACACGGGGTCGCTATGGGCCATTGCGACACATCATCTGAAGATGCATACCATATAATGTGCAAAAATCATCTTCATACATCTATTGGTTTAAATGTTTTAGACCGGAAAGAATCTGAAAAGTCATTTTTACAAAAGCCCCGCCATTTCCCAACCATCAGAGGTAGGACCACGAGAATCATTCACTACGCATCGCCTGATGGTGCTCATCATTTATGCAGAAACAATCGTCGTAATCCATTCACTGGTTTAAAAGTTATAGACCGAACACTAGTGTGACGGATTAACAGATGGACGGGCAATCGGACGACAAAGCAAAAACAATATGCCTCCAACATATTTATGTGCTGTACGCTCAATAATGTTTTGATAGTATACAGTTCTTTAAAATATTAGTATATAAAGAAAATACGTACGGGATTTAGTTATCGAGTTCACCCGGTGACCATATCGTACGTTTATAGTAAAATATGTATCGAAAGACCTTTATTGAAACCTCACATAGTTTGACAAAAACAGCTGAAAAAATATTTTGGATACACTATTTCGACATTCTGGATTCTTCTTCTTCGACAAAGATTTGGTCTCGAACACCATAAATTGTTAAAATGCGAATATGGTCCATTCGGCTAACCTTGCTATATTATAACAGTAAATTACTGTACAACTTACTGTTGGCTTGTTCAAGGTCTTTCATCCTGGACACGAGATTTGTAACTTCATCTCGTAATAACTTCTCACTTGATCCCAGTTGTTCTATTTCATTGTTGAGTTTTTGGTTTTCAGAATTAAGTTTAGTAATTTCCATGGTCACAGACGTAATATTTGCGATCATTTTATCACTGTTCGAACCAAGTTCCAAAACATCTGCTGTAAATTGTTGATCAGTTGAAATAAGATCTTCAACTTTCGTTGATAATGTCTGAATATCATCTTTCCATTTTTGGTTGGCAGGAGCGATTTTATCTATCTCAAGAAGTGTTCTATTATATTGTGATATAAGTTCCATTACACTTGCGGCTAAATGGTTGTTGGACTCCACATCTTCAAGTTTGTCTTTCAGTAACTGTAAATCGGCCCTTAACTGTAGCAAAATTGGATATGCTTGGTTCGAACCTGGAATTAAACATTTGTTATTCAGTTTGTTTGTTTTTACAGATATATGTAAATGTTTCAATACTTCACAATAAAAACCCTTTTCATTCATCTACCAATATCACGGCATCTGAGTTTTACACATACAACACACAGATAGAAATTAAACCTTGATACAGTACGAATCAGTGGTTTTAGATGTTTTTGACAATTTACCACACACACACATACACACACACAACTTGGAACGCAACTCAATTTTAGTTTTTAGATTCATAATAAATACTGATCATTTCTTTCGGTATTTTAGCACAAAAATACGGAAAAGAAACATATGAAAAATGTGATTATGACCATTTCTTTAGGTATTGTTAAAACAAAATAAGACAAAATGTGATTAAAATGATGATTTGTAACTGTTGATCTGATGAATAATTAGACCTTTTAAATCAATATAAATCCGATGACTGTTTCAGATGGTAGTTCGGAATGTTGTATACATATATAACATATATACCTTGCAGCTCCAGCGAACCGATCTGGTTGGTAATACTTCTCTTAAGCTGTCTATAAACACCAGTCATATCTACGCTAGCTGAGAACGGTACAACCCATAGTTTAGATTTTGTCAGTAGGGACTGCTGCATTGTGGAATCCTCTCCATCTTTTGCTAAAGTTTGGCCACCTATCATAGACATATTTTCTGTTTATAATTGATTTTCAACGTTTGATAAAATTTAATAAGAATAAGCAATGCATTTTAGAAATGATATACAATGTAAGAAAATCATAAAATCAGAAATTGTCTGCTATGTATTAACAAGCAGAAGTCAGCTGGAGTCAGTTATTTGTTTGAAGGTAGCGGATAATTTCCAGTGGCGGATCAAGGATTTCCACTAAGGGAGGAGGGGGAATAGGGGGTTCCATAAATTAACTAGTCGCTCCTCTGATTTCTGCGTTTGTATTAGAACAACAGTAAGATACGGTCAACTGATTTTGAATTTAATTTAGGACATATTTATTCTAATAGCACTCAAAATATAGAATTCCATATAATTTTCTGTGGATTTTCTAAATTATGTCTGGCTGTGTTGGGGAAATACAGAACCCAACGCCATACTCCTTTTAATTAAAGATATATTAAAATATTTAAGACGATGACGACGTACCGTGAGAATGACAAGTAATGGCACTGTGATCTTCAATAAATGGGTAAAATCTATAAAACTTGTGAAAATTAATTTAGGACTTCAGCACGACCGCAGTTTTATTATTTAAGTAGCTATCAATTCAGTTTTTCCGTTAATTTTTGTTTCAATTTATCTTTTGAAAACTGCAGTTGAATTTTCCCCGAAATTGGGTTAAATAATGTGTGTACCGTACATTCACTCCTGAAAATAGGCAGAAAACCAATTGAAACATATTATCTCAATTCTAGAATTTCTTTTGCGTTAATGGTAACACTATGCAGACGAAATCATTGTCTAAGGGTGTCGGGGGAAAGACTCAGTAAATTATCATATTACTTCGGTTTTTCGAAATAATTACATGTGTATATATAATCAATAAACCAAATTGACTTCATTGATATTTCTACCCTGTTTTAAGCCAAATATTCATTTAAGGATAAAAGGTAAAATTTGCTCTCCACAATGTACATTTTTCGTCGTCCGAATTATATTTTTGAAAAATTATTTTGACTGTGAAAAGAGGTATTCGGAAAAGATGGTTATTTGAATTAGCGGATACTATTACCAAGACTTTTTTTAAAGCACTATTTCACAATAATCACAAAGTAAAAATTGACTGTATGAAACTTCGCTCGTACTAAGTTAGATTAGTTTAGGTATATATGCGGTTACCAATTTGAAAAGTCGCTAATTGAGGGGCAATGACGTTTTCTAGATTAAATCAAAATCTTATTATTATGTGTCAGAAGAATTCGTGTGCATGTGTGTAACATGTGTGTAATTGCTTTCCATATGTTAAACGAACAATGTTAATACACTTAAAGTGAGAGCAAATGTATAAATATGTAATTGAGAAGTAAACACGTCCGTTTTTTATTGAATGAAAATAATATAATAGTTGAATCGTTAATTAAAGCAGTTTATCTTTTTTTTTATAAATTTTTAGTAAATAAAACTGTATACTGTAAGAGGAAAATAAATATTTAATTTGCAATTAAACACGTCGATCTGTGTTTGAATGAAAAGACTAGATCATTTTTTGTTTACTTTAGAAAAGGTTAAAACGTATCTGGGGGTGAAAAAATGTTTTTGACTTCCGCATTGTATATTTCAAAAAAAGAAAAGAACACAATAACAGAACACACATCTATAAGCTGATTAGTCAGCTATTTCCTTTTATCAGTAGGCTTATCGGGAAATGGAGAACTATATGGATGCTACTGATTAACAATGTCAACAGATGATACTGTATCTCGATTTTCAATCAAACGCACCTAAATAGAATGTAAAAGTAGTTCAGTTTCGGGTTTTTTGTCTATGTATTTAAACGGTGTTCTGAAAAAAAATATGCTTGTATTGTAGATTGACATTTCTACTGTTTTACCCATTAATATTGCATTCATTTGTCACAATATTTCTTGAGACCCCTGACTGCCCAATAGTTATCAAAATTTAAAGAACAAAACCACGACCTAACTTAATTTTAGGAAATTTTATTATTTCAGTTTAAGACGTAATTAGCCAGATGAATAAATGTCGCCAAAGGAATTGATAATATACTTTTTGAGCTCTTGATAATAAAAGTAAATAACAAAATTACTTTTCTTATCTCTTTTAACTGGAAAGTTCGATT
Source organism: Lithophaga antillarum (assembly GCA_028566495.1). Lineage (NCBI taxonomy): Eukaryota > Metazoa > Mollusca > Bivalvia > Mytilida > Mytilidae > Lithophaga > Lithophaga antillarum. Next base: position 12,215 of record JAOXYI010723454.1, read on the forward strand.
TTTTGGGGGGGTTCTCGTTTGATATATTTCCCTCCTGGTAATCGTTTAGAATTCTTCACATTTATATATGATTATTATTTTAAACTTGTCAAGTGTAATATCAAAGTCAAAAACTCAATTTACTGAAGTAATTCTTACATGTGTTCACGAAAATTATCATGAACAAAAAAAAAAAAAATAGATTCCTCATTTTACAGCGCATATCTGTCTTCCAATTGATCATAAACTGTGGCGAACACCGGTAGATATTCCGTCTTATAACTACAGTTGATCCCCATTTACTTGAATACAGGAAATCTATCATATCTGGAAATATATGAACTGGAAATGGTAGTTCATTTTTACTAATAACAAGCTGTATACCTTTGAAAATTCGAATACCCGGTTAACTCGGAATGAAATCGATGATCTCGTCGATGCTGAAGTGAACAAATGGGGATTTAGGATTTACTGTACGTGTGGACCAGAGTAGACTTTTATAAAAGCGTTAAATTATCTGGAACCTGTATGAATTACCTCTGACGCAATACCTGGTATCAAACTATAACAGGTAATAAAATTTAAATTCAAATTATCTCTTCAAGAGTGTCAAATATGATACAAAACATGAAACAAAGAACACCATAGTATTTGTTCAAAGTTAACGACGTTAATATTTTAACGCTATAAATATTTTGATTCTAAAGAGTTCTTTTAATTAAAGAATTGACATGGGATCTTTTATATCTTAAACTTGTAAGTCCTGATTTTTAGTCCAGATATTAGGCAAAAAATAGTTTCTGAAAGATATTTGTTTAGAACTGTAACTATTTTTGTAAATTAAGAAATATCCCTTTTAGTCGTAGCAAGTACTGTAATTAGGATTATCAATCATACCATTATGAATTTTTTAGGTGAAATTTTACAGTTATGTGTTAGGGACAGAAATTCTTCAAAATGAAAATTCTCCAATTTTATAAAGGATTCAACGTAATAGGTAGTTTTATCTGTGAATAAAGCTACTATTTTTATCCAAATTGGGTATTTCATGTAACAAGTAGAAAATCACACCACCTTAGTATAATTTGGCAGTATGATACTATTCTATAACTAGCGGTTACACTGTACATATACACGTATCGAAATAAATTTTTACTAGACGTATACATTTCCCTGGTACGATGATCATATACACAGCTTAAGACAATAAGCAAATTACATGAATACCAGTGGTACTGGAAGTTAATGGAATGTCTGCTCGCTTCAGGTTACATTTGAACTATTTCATATAATTTTAATGCTGTTCTACGGAAGTGTATTAGTGGCACGTAAAAAAATTCTTTTATTGCGTTATAACGCTAAACATTTACGTCTTAGGACAAGGTAAAAACTTATCATTTTGTGTTCAAAGTATTAATTTCAATTATTAGTGTAGTTTAAAGGAAAGGAGCTTACTTATGATTCCTTTAAGGCAAAATCATTTTAAAAATAAACTTAATATTATTGTTTGTTTTCAATAATATTATCTATTTGATGCCTATCCCCACACAAGCCGGGTTATGGTAGCTGCGAGGTACCGGTACTTATTTTCTTAAAATAGTTTCATACAATGTCAGCCTGATCGAAAGAGACGTACAAATACTCTTTTACATTTGTATTTTAGATCTTCGGCATTTATAAGTAATAAAAATAATGGTTCCGAAATCAACGAAATAAGAGTTCATATCCAAGTTATTAGTAGATTATCATCTTTGTATCTATGTGTCATTAGATTG
>JAOXYI010723561.1:0-13963 GCA_028566495.1 Lithophaga antillarum
GATATTTCATCTGTGGATACATTTTGGATAGTACCAAAGAATCAGACCACAATTGGGTCACCATGACCAACAATTTATGCTTGAGTCACTTGGGTTAAGTTTTGTGTTAGGGTGCGAATCTAGGATACTACAGGTTATAGATCAGCAATGTTTGGTCCGAGGATGCAATTGTGTATGATTTACACATGAGGGCAGGGGATTATAGCTTCGCTTTAGCGATGCACCTTCGACTAGTTACATGTATTACTCAGATCAAGTTTGAATAACTGTCAATTTCAAAAAGTAACAGTTGATTACAAAAAGTATTTTTGGGATAAAAATTGCCTTTTTTTTTAAAAAAAATAAAGATCTTGACAAATGGACCTTTTTCGCCTAAGTAGTACATTCATTTGGTATTTGAATTTCTTGAAATTCTTTTGGTGGCTTTCTATTATCAATACTCAGGTCAAGTTCAAATAACAGCCAATTGTAAAAATTGTTTTTTTTATTTAAAAAATAGGGATTTTGAGAAATGGACCTTTTTGCCTAAGTAGTGCATTCATTTGGAATATGGTGGCTCTTCTATTACCAATACTTAGATCACGGGTTATGTGAGCTATTGCCATCAGTTGGTGTCTGTCATGGTCCGTTGTCATCTGTCTGTCATCATTAGCTTTTCGTATGTCAATCTTCTCCTCTGAAACCACTGGGCCAGTTGGAACCAAACTTTGCAGGGATGGTCCCTAGGACATTTCCTTTCAAAATTATATCTGATGACCCAACCTTCCATCTAAGATGGCCACCATGACCTCTGAATAGTCAAAAAATGGGGAAAGTTTTAATATCTTCTACAGAACCTCTGAGCCAGATGGAACCAAACTTGGTACATACCGTCCTTGGATAGTCCTCTTTCAGAATTGTATCTGACAAGTTGGTTGGTTGTCCAAGATGGCCGTCATGACTATTTATGCAAATTAGCCATAATTTAGCAGTAAGTTTATTCAAAGATCTTCTTCAGAACCATAGAGCCAAATGGAACCTAATAGGGCCCTATGGGGAAACTATATAAAATTTTCTTGTCTGAAACTGTCAAGCCAGTTTAAACCAAACGTGACAGGAATGGTCCTTGGATGGTGCATGTTCAAAACTGTATCTTGTGATGACGACCTCAATCCAAGATGGCTGCCATCATGGGATATATTTTAACATAGGAAACTATGGGGAAATATGTGTAAACAATCCTCTCCTCTGAAACCACTGAGCCAATTTAAAAAAAAACAGGACAGTGATGGTAATTTGGTGGTCCAAAATCTAAATTGTGTCTGTTGACCCCAACCTCAGTCCAAGGTACAGTCTATCATATGATCCTATGGGAGAGTATATAAAAATCTTCTCTGAAACTGTCAAGCCTGTTTAAACCAAACTTGATAGGATTGGTCCTTGGTGATGCTGACCTGTGTCCAAGCCACTACTGTAGGATATAATTTAATTCCATGTGGAAAATACCTGTAAAATCTCAGAAACCATAGAGGCAATTTAAACCAAAAGAGGCAGGGATTGTCCTTTGGTGGTCCACTTCATAAATTATGTCTGTTGACCCCGAACCTCAATCCAAAATGGCTGCTACCATGGGAGGATATAGTTTAACATTAAAGACTGTGTGGAAAATATATAAAATCTTCTCCTCTTTAATTGTCAAGCTAATTTTAAAGGACTTGTCTTTCTAAAAATCAGGCAGAAGGTGAATCACAGTTAAATCTCTTGAAACCACTGAACAGATTGGAAGTCAATTTTGCAGTGTTCTTTTAAATGTTCTTTTACTAAATTGTGTTTGTTGTTTCGATCTGACATTTAACATGTATGTCAGAAACAACACTTCTATTTGAAACTGTTGGAATGTAATTTTATCATAATAGCTTGGAGATTGTCTTCAACAAAGTTTATAAATTTCACACTGATTAGGAATTCCAAGATAGCCACTGCCAGCATTGACTAGTTTAAAAAAGCGTATCCAAAATATTTTTAAAGATCTCAGAAACCACTGAGTCGGAAACTTTGCTTGGCAGAAATATCCCACATATGGTCTAAAACCACTAAGTCAGTTGAAACTTCAGTTAGCAAGAATGTTCCTCTTAGGTATCCACAAAGATGGCCACCACTGCAGATTCTAATTTTACATAATACACTCTTGGAAATATATTTTAAAACTAAATTTTTGAAATCACAGGGTCAGTTGGAATCAAATTTGTAGAAATGTTTCTTGAGTGATTCTCTTGAAAGTTTATTTTTCATGCCATTGGGAATATAACATGCTGCCATATCCAAAACTATAATCTAGTAGCTTGACAGAAATCACTTGCCACTAGGTATTCATAGTTAACATGTACATGTAGTTTATCAGCTCACCCTGACCCGAAGGGTCATGTGAGCTATTGCCATCGCTTGGCATCTGTTGTCGTCTGTTGTTAGCTTTTCACATTTCAATCTTATTCTCCAAAACCACATGTCAGATTGGAAGCAAAACATAGCAGGAATGTTCACTGGATGGTCTTCTACAAGTTTATACTTTTTGTGCTGATTGGAAATTCAACATGGCCACCAGGACTAATAATGTATTATGATTGACTGAAATTTCCACAATCTTCTTGTCGGAAACTACATGGTCGAAAGAACTGTTATGTTGTCACAATTTTTCTTACATTGTTCTCTGTCAAGTTTATACTTTTGGTGCCAATCAGAAATCAAGATGGCTGCCACTGTGGGACAAAGTTAACATAGAATTCAATGGGAAATGTAAAAAAGTCTTTTCTCCGAAACCACACTAAAGAATGGAAGCAAACTTGGCAGGAATGTTCATTGGATGGTCCTCTACAAAGTTTGTACTTTTGGTGCCCCATAAGAAATTTAACATGGCTGCCAGGATGAATAATGTGTCCTGATTGGCTGAAATTTCAACAATCTTTTTGTCAGAAACTTCAGTGAATCAGAACACATTCGCCTCCTGGCCACGTTGAATTTCCGATGGGAACCAAAAGTTAAAATTTTTTAGAGAACCATCCAATGAACATTCCTGGAAATTTTGCTTCTATTCTGTAATGTGAATTTTTTTGGATGGTCCTGTACTAAATTTATACTTTCGGTGCCGATCGGAAATCCCAAGATGGTGGCCACCGCCGGACAAAGTTAACATAGGATTCAGTGGGAAATGTCGAAAAAGTCTTTGTGTGAAACCACATTAGAGAATAGAAGCAAACTTTCCAGGAATGTTCATTGGATGGTTCTCTAAAAAATTTCAACTATTGGTTCCCATCAGAAATTCAACATGGCCACGACGCGAATATGTTCTGATTCACTGAAATTTCAGCAATCTACTTGTCAGAAACCACATGGTCGACGGAAGTATTATCTTGTCATAATGTTTCGTAGATGGTCATCTACCAAGATTATACATTTGGTGCCGATCAGAAATCCAAGATGGTCGCCATTGCGGGACAAAAATAACATGGGATTCAGTGGGAAATGGAGAAGTCTTTTTGTCTGAATCCACATTGGAGAATGGAAGCAAACTTTGGAGGAATGTTTCATGGTTGGTTCTCTAAAAAATCTATACTTTTGGTGTCGATAAAAAATTTAACCTGGTGGCCAGGGCGAATAATGTGTTCTGATTGGCTGAAATTTCAACAAGCTTCTTGTCAGAAACCACATGGCCAATTTAACTGTAATGTTGTCATAATGTTTCTTAGACCGTGGTCTACCAAGTCTATACTTTTTGTGCCAATGGGAAATAAATGATTGCCGTCACCGCGGGATAAAGTTAACTGTTTACATAGGATTGGATGGGAAATGTCAAAAAAAGGTTTTGTTTTTGTTTTTGGTCTTAAACCACATTACAGAATGGAAGCAAACTTTCCAGAAATGTTCATTGGTGGTATTCTACGAAGTTCATAATTCTGGAGCTATTCAATATGGCTACCAGGGCGAGTACTGTGTCCTGATTGGGAGAAATTTCAACAATTTTCTTGAGAAAAGCCACATTGTGAATGGAACTGTTATGTTTTTACTTTTGGTGCCCATTAGAGATCAAAGATGGCCACCACCATGGGACAAAGTTAACATAGGATTCAATGGGAATTGTCAAAAAAGTCTTTTTGTTTAAAACAACATTGAATAGTGGAAGCAAACTTTGCAGGAATGTTCCTTGAATGATTCTCTACAAAATTTGTACTTTCGGTGCCAACTGGAAATTCAAAATGGCCGCCAGAGCGAATAATGTGTTCTGATTGGCTGAAATTTCAACAATCTTCTTGTCAGGACCACATGATCGATGAAGCTGTTATTTTATCAAATTATTTCTTAGATGGTTCTCTGCCAAGTTTATACTTTTAGTGCTGATCAGAAATAACATGGCCGTCAATGTGGAACAAAGTTAACATACAAAAATGTAGGTTTCAATGGGAAATGTCAAAAGAGTTTTTTGTCTTAAACCACATTACAGAATGGGAAGCACACTTTGCAGGAAAGTTCTTGGAGGGTTCTCTACAAAGTTAATACTTTTGGTGCCATCAGACATTCAACATGGCCATCAGGGTGAAGAATGTGTCCTGACCGGGAGAAATTTCAACAATCTCTTTGTCAGAAACCACATGGTCGATGGAACTGACGCTGTCAAAATGTTTCTTAGATGGTCCTCTACCAGGTTTATACTTACGGTGCCCATTGGAAATCCAAGCTGGTCACAACTGCAAGACAAATTTTGCAATATGATTCAATGGGAAATGTTGAAGAAGTTTTTTGTCAGAAATTTGGTTAAGAAAGGCGAGAGAAAACTGAAGGAGTGTTCAAGGTGGAACAATCCGAGGACATAGGCATCATCAGGAATGAGGAAGACGAGCAAACAAACAATACATGAACATACAACAGAAAACACAACACAGAAAAACTAAAAAAGTAGATGAGCAACACGGACCCTACTAAACTCATCTCATCAGATTCCACACGGACAGTGCATATGTAATGTCATAATGTTTCTTAGATGGTTCTGTAACAAGTTACCGGTTATACTTTATGTGCTGATTGGAAATCCAAGACGGCTCTCACAATAGGACATAGTTTAACATAAGACTCAATGGTAAAATGTTTAGAAAGTCTTTATCTGAAACCACTTGAAGGATAGAAGCAAACTTGGCAGGAATATTCCTTGAATGGTAGTCTACATAGTTTGTACTTTTGGTGCTGATTTGAAATTTGACATGACTGCAAGTATGAATAATGTGTTCTGATTGGCTAACATTTTAACAGCCTTTTCTGGTGGCTGTTATTGTTTGATATGCAAGTAAGCTGTATTTTGACAAAAATTCATTAAAAAAATCTTAATGTGCAGAGCATCAAATGTATGTCCACTAGCTTAACCTAACTATTCAACAAGGGCACAATATTTTTTTGAGTTTATGTAAACAAAAAAAAAAAAAAAAATTGGCCTATTTGCTATGGTGAAATCAAGTGATTAATACAGGCTCAGGTGAGCCTCTAGTATTAGAAATTGATTAAAATAACATGCATAGCATTTTGCCTGTTTGCTATGGTGAAATCAGGTGATCGATACAGGCTCAGGTGAGCCTCTAGTAATGCAAGTATTAGAAATAGATTAAAATAGCATGCATACCATGTTTGTTAATAAGACAGTTTATAACCTGATCAGCAATACAGGTTCAGGTGAGCCTCTATTTTTTTCAATGCTTCAATTATATAATGACCTGGTCTGTTATTTCATTTCTGTATATTTTCACCATGTTATGTGCAGTATTTCTTATTTCAGGAAAAAAGATGGGCCATCATTATTCCGGAAATGGCAACACAGACCAAATGTACGACAAAGGACAGATAGTACTAACAGTCAGAGTGATAGTGAAAGAGCTACTCCTGAGATAAATTTGCCGAAAAGACAAATGAACATAGATCATATTGAATCAGACCATGAAAGAAGCAACCCACTTCACAACAAGTCTGAAAATGAAAAAGAAAATGATCCATCTTATAGGAACTCGAAGTTTTCAAGAAAACGGAGACATAGTTCAGAAACTGATGTTGCTGCTGATTCAAAGAAATACAGATATGAAAGAGACTCTTCTAGACGTTATAAATCTCACATTCATGGAGGAAAGAGGGAAAAAGATGATAGAATTGTGAGGGAATCACAAGTACCACAGTCAAGCAAACATGAAACTGCAAGAAAGTTATTAGAAAGGAGTAAAAGAGGTCTCCGACGCAAATCGGGCGACATGAGAAAACAATCTACATTATTAGAGTTAGAGGACAGACATAGTAATGATGGCATAAAAGAACAACATTTGAAGGATTTGTCAAGTACAAATGACAAAAATAATGAATATTTTGACAAAGAAATATCGGAATATAAGATGGAAGACAACAGAACAGAACTTGAAAAAGATTGTAAAACCCCAGTTGAAAAACCGACTGAGACATACTCAAATGAAACGTCTTGCACACCTGATAGTAGAACATTCAGTGTAGAGTCTCCATCAGTGAGAAGGCTTAAAGATGCAGACAGAAGATCTCCTAGGAGATCGAAAGATGCATATGAAAATGTCACATCTCCAAGAGGACACTCTCCAAGAAAAAGATCCTTAAGCAGTAGCAGATTATACCGAAATGACAGCCGTGACCGGTATTCAAGGTATCATAACAGTAGTCCAGGCGGAAAAGATCATAGAAAGGATCGCATTTCTTCTGGAAGACATAATTTTTCAGAAGAATCAGATGATGACAAATCTAAGAAAAGGAAGGTCAAAGAAAGTCCGGGCAAAAAGGGTTCTTTAACAAAGTATTCACCAAAAAAGAAAGTTGAGACTGATCATAGTAATGACATTACTGTCAGAGATAATAATCAGACAGTAGATAACAATGATAAAGGAAGGAATCTCTGTAATTCAGAATCAAGTCGAAAACAAATAGATACAAGAAGGATTGTTGATAAATCGGAAAGTCCTGAGAGTAGGGGGAAAAAAGGAAGTCTTGATAGGTCAAGATCAGCGAGTCCAGTAAACCAGGAAAAGCTTGAAAATACAGAATTAGATGTACAAAAGATTGAAAAAATGAAAAATAATAGTCCTGAAAAGGGTGTAAGAAGCCTATCTTTGGATAGAAAAGAATCAAGAAGCCCTTGCAGAAAGGATCAGAACAAAAACATTGACTCCACAATCATGCAGAGTAGAAACAGACACAGTGTCGACAGATCCAAAAGTCCAACTACTGAATCAAGAAAAAGTTCAGAAAGAAAAAGGGAGAGAAAAACATCAAGAAGTCCTAATAGGATCAGAAGAAGTGGTAATAATGCTAGAGACAGGACTAAAAGCCCTAAAACATCAAAAAGTCCAAGTAGAAACAGGAGGTTTGACAGTAGAGACAGAAAAAGGTCCAAAAGTCCGAGTAGGAATAAAAAGAGCCACAGTAGAGAAAGACAAAGATCTAAAAGTCCTAAAACATTAAGAAGTCCAATTGGTTTCAGAAGGAAACGTAGTAGAGAAAGGAAAAGATCTGAAAGTCCTGAAATATTCAAACATTCAACTGGGAACAATAGGAGCAGTAGTAGAGGTAGAAAAAGGTCTAATAGTCCTAAACAAAATGGCAGATACCAAAGTACTGATAGCAACAGCAAGGAAAATATTTATAATGTTGAAAGAAATGATCAACAAGTTGTTCTGAAAAAAGATATCTCTACTCGAGATAAATATAGAACAGATGAAATTAAAATTACTGTTCAGATGAAAAGTATGGAAAATGAGCCTGATACACGCGAAATTGTCTTGGATTTGAAAGGAGGTGAAAACTTGCAATGTGACAGAAACGATAATGACCAAAACAAACTTGAAAACAAAAATGAGTATGATGAAAAAGATGAATGGAATGCTATTAATTACAGGAATAGAAGTGAACAGCAGAACTGGATGGGTGAAAAAGAATCAGATAAGAAACTAGGTAAAAGTAATAGCAAGAAGGACAAATATAGAAAAGAGGATAAAGGTAGTTCACGTTTTACTAGGGACAACAGGAATGAGGAAAGTGATCAAAGGAAACACAGTAAAAGGAAAGGACTCAGTCCAAGAAAGAAAGATGATAAAAACAGAGATAATAAAACCTGTGATTCGTTTGAATCAAATAAAAATAACAGTTTTTCTAGTATTTCTGATGAAAATTCTGATGGATCTACAGATTCTGATAATAAACATTCTATAAAACTAAAATCTTATGTTGCATCAATAGCTATAAAAACAGCAAAAACAGAACAATTGGTAATTGATCAGCAGAGCTCAGTAAAGAATTCTGATGAAAAAAGAAGTAAAAAAAGAGGTAAGATGGATTCCAGTGGGCACCAAGGACGAGAAAAAGTCACTCACTCAAGTAGAAACAAAGACAATATGCATGAAGGGACAGATAGAAACACGAATAAGGAGAAAAAACGCAAATCCTCTGACAAAGAACAAATATTAGAGTTACAGAAAGATAGAGAAGCACTTCTAAAGGAAATTGAGATGTTGAATGACTTGAATTCTCAGAATGAGGAATCCGAGAATGAACTTTGTATTGAAAACGAAGGAATTACTGGTACTGACCAGAATGTCAGTGAAAGGTTTACTGAAACAGTCTGTAATCCAGTAGAATATGAGGAAGTAAAAAATAAAAATAAACATGAAACTGAGAAAGAGAATGCATTAAAGACTAAATATATGAAGAAGAAAGAAAAACCAGAGGGCCTAAAAGAAGTGGAAAATAATTCATTTACAGAGGTGACATCTAAAGAATTGGTATCATTACCTAAAAATGAAGCAGATAAAGGACCGAAAAACACTTTTCCAAGCTCATTAGAAAAAAGTCACAAACATAAAAAACACAAGAAGGGAAAGAAGAAAAACAATGGCAAAGACAAGGAGAAAAACAAAAGTAGAAGTGAAAATAAAATTGAAAAACAAACTAAAATGGGTGAAAAAAAACAATTTGAAATTAATAATGACAAACAGAAAGCACAAATGTTGCATTCAGACAAACTCGTTGTGCAGGATACTAAAGTAGAGACATATACAAACATATCAGAAACAGTCTGTATGGGAAGCAATATAGATAACTACCGTATTTCAGAGGGAGTTGAACAAAAAGAATTTGGCCACAAGAAAATTGAGAACAGTGAGTTTACTGTATCAGATTTAAAACCTGAAGCAAATATGTTCAAGAGAGAGGAACAAATTAAAACTGATGTTATGGGCGTTGCTGATGAAGCAGGTGATACTGCCAAATATACCAAAGATACTGCTAATCAAATACATGAAATTGAAACTAATACAATTACAAAAGCTGATGTGGTACATACTGTTGAAGAAAATTCCAGTGACAATGCAGACAGAGCATGTAACATTGATGACTATACTAATTTTAACGTTAATATTAATATTGAAAAGCTACAAAAGGATTCATTGAAAGCATCAGAAGAATCAGATGCTATAGAAGAAGTAGTTCTGGATACTAATGAGGGTACAGATTTAAATATCGTTGCAGATAACAGTGATAGTTCTATACAAAATAAAGCAATTGCCATGAACAGTGGAAAAGACATGATTGAAAATGTGAACTTGAATACTGATGTCATTATAAGTGAACTAAATACTAAAACTAAAGCATTAAGTGAAGTTCAAGAAAATGGAAATGAGTATACTGTTGTAGAAAATATAATGACAAAAGATACTGAAGATGATACTGCTTCAGTAGAAAATGTGAAAAAGAAAGATAATGGAGAAGAACTTGAAGAAGGTGAAATTACTAGTGACTCAGATGACGAGATGGAAGAAGATATTAATAAAACAGATACTAATATTACAGGGAAAGATGAAAATAACCTAAAACTTAGTACAATAAATCATTCTGCTGAACCAAAGCATGATCATAGAAGTAATGACAGAAATAGAAGGGATTCAGTAAGAGAGACAGATGATAAGCTTGCCATGAAGTTGGGTCCAAAAGACAAACCTCACCACAGAAAACATTTAGCAGAGTCAAAAGCCTCCAATAATCGTGACAGCATTAGGCATACAAGTAAACGAACAGATATATCAATGAAAAGTGGTCAAGTTCATGTAGATAAAATGAAAAATGAGGAAAAGTGTCAGCCACACAATAGAGAACATAATAAAGTAAGGACTTCAAAGGAAAAGGAAAAAGATCATAATTCGGGTAATAAACATGAAAAAGGGCATAAAAAGGAGAACAAACGTGAGAATAAAACAAATACGAAATCCACAAAGGATACGGAAAAGGACAAGGATTATGATGAAAAGAAAAAAGGAGCTGACAGATCAAAACACAAAAGACAGAACGAAAAAGATATAGCTCATCAAAAGAAAAGTAAAGGTGAGGAACATTTCAAGCCAGAAAACAATCTAGACCATGCAGAAGAAGGTAGTTACAAAAAGAGATCTGTTACAATAATTGATAATTCTAAAGGAGGAAATAATGCCGAGAATGATAATAAACATAGGCACGAAATAAAAAAGACAAGAGACATTTCATTAGTAACTGATACAGTGACACATAGTGAATCTTCTTTCAAGCTGGAAGAAAATAAGGAAAAATCAGATCATGGACCTGATAATAGGAAACACGACAGGAAGATCTTAACGAAGAAAGATGAATCTACTGAACGAAAGAGCAGTGGTAATGATCATGAAAAGTCGAATTCTTATGAAGGTAAATCAGAAACTTCACAGAAAGAAAGAAAGAACATTGTATCAAGTGACATTACTGGCAAACCGTTTTATAGGAAAGATTCTAAGGATGGGGATTCTGGAAGAAGTAGGAAATATTCCGGTGGAGAAAAGAGTAAGCACAGGGAAAGTAAGTCATCAAAAGTTGATGTAATTGCAAGGTGTGATATAATTATATCTAAAGATCCAGCTTATTATGATTCTGTTTCAAAGGAACATTGTGATAAACATTTAAGATTAGGGAAGGATAATAAGCAAAATAAAGATGACAGTGTTTATGCAAAAACCATCAGCAAGACTCCATCAGATGTTTCAGAGAAGGACAGAGAAAAGTGTACCAGTAATGAAGTGTATAGTAAAACTCTTTCAGAGTATGACCGTTCAGATTCACATGTTGGGGACGGATCTCGGGAGAAAGACATACATTGCGATAAGGAAGAAGACTTTATTTCTACTTTAAAGTGTGATGATTATGATTCTGATAGAAAATCTGAGCTTTCTGAATTATCACCAAGAAAGAATCGAGAAATGCTAACATCAAATACTCAAGATAGGCATATTGGAAGGGGAGACAATTCTAACATAACATCAATGTATGGTCATTCTGATTCAGTGACAGACATACATTATGAATACTCGAATTCTAAAGGACGAATTAAAGGAAGGGAGAAAAGTAGCGAAGATTATCTAGAACTGACTTCAAAATATCAGAATTCTACTCCCATATCTGAAAGTTTTCGTTCAAATTCAAGAAATGATAGAAAAATTCATATGAACGAAAAACAGCTAGACAAATATGAAGAAAGTAAATCTAATAAATCTGAACTTACTGAAACCAAAAGCAGTAAAAATAGTAAAAATAAAAGCAGGAGAGAATATTCAGAAGAAAATGACATTAGAAAAGATAGAAGTGCAACTTTAACCGAAAGAACAGGAAAAAGCAGAGAATTATTTCAATCAGACAATAGTGATGTGAAAATAAAGGATACTAATGATAAAACTAGTTCAGAGAAACACAACGATAAGGAGAAATATACAGAAGTAGATGGACATAAACAAAAGGCAGATTTTCGATCAAGGAATTTTGAGAAGAGTAGCATGCATAGCAGCAGGTTAGATAATTTTCAGCATATTAAAAAGGAAGCATTGATTTTTGAAAGTAATTATAGTAGTGATTCAACCGATTCAGAGAGCGAGGAAACAACTGATAAGGATAACACTTTATTGGAAAGTGAAAGCAGTAAACAAAAGTTAATGGGAAAAAATGTACAAGTAGTCCTTTCATCAGAATCTGAGAATAGTGACATTGAGATCGATATAATGAATTCAGATAACGAGGGGTGTGACGAAAAACAAAACTTAATTTTCTATAGAAGTGATGAAAATGAATCAAGTGCAAGGGTTAGAATTTTTCACAAACTCATAGGAATTAATACTGACAATAGTAAAAGCAACCTCGCTGAAAAATTGAAAATAAAAAATCAGACAAATGTAGGTCACAGTGATATCGATACAAATAAGGAAATAAATCAGTCTGAAAATGACAGCTGTGATTTTGATAGTCATGGATCTCTTCCTGAAAAAAATACAAGTTTATCCTCCGAATCATTTAATGAAAGAAAAGATAAATATTTTTCAGATAATAATATATCAGAAAATGCAGAATCTTCATTTGAAAATGAAAAAGAAAAAGAAATGTTCAGTCCTAAGTACAAAACTGAAATTTCTGTTTTGGAAGAGAAAAAATCGAAGGTTACAGAAGGAAATATAACCAGTTCCTCTCAAACTAGTGTTTGTGTGTTAAGTGAAGTAGACCATCGCTCAGAATCTAGAAGTAAGCGAAAAAGAAACCCTTCTCAATCATACAGTGTTGATAATGAAAAAATGCATTTAACCTCATGTAAAATAAGGTATAAGAGAGTTTCCTCCGAACCAGAAATGGACGTAGGAAAGGGGCATCATTCAGCTCCTAGAAAAAGTTATGAAAGCTCGTCTTCGGAATCTGATATCGACGAAAACAGTGCTAGTAAGGAAAATGGAGATGATAGAATCAGTGGGAAAAGTTCTTATGAAGATGAAAACGAAAAATTTCCTGGGAATACTGACTCCTCTAAAACAGTTGAAATTCATGATAACATGAAAGATAAGTTGGATGTAGACTCTGATGGAATATCTGAAATAAAAAGTGGTGAACAATATCCACATGGATTAAAGAGAGGATATAGAATTCCAAAAATAAAACAAACAAGCAAAGATGGTGCTAAGGAAATGCAATTGCAAAAAGAAAAAGGAGGAAAATGCTTAGATAGAGAACTGTTTTTCAAAGAGAGGGAATCTAAGCGTTATAGACACAGAATTGATAGTTTTGATAAAACTTCAGGGAAAACAAAAGGTGATGGTCTCAGGGAGTGTGATGAAAAGTATGCTAAAAGACAAAACACTCAAACACTGGGTAATCATTCGGAAATACGTGAAGTAAGAAGAGAATTTGACAGACACAAGAATGATTATGAGTCAGAAAAGCATTACAGGTCTAGTTCTAAGCAGAATGACAGACACTGTGATAGACACAGGGGTAAAGGACATAGCAGTAAGGAAAGATATAGTGCTAGGTATTCAGAAAGTGAAGGGATGAAAAGGAGTTCTGAGAGAACTTTAAAAATCTCTGGATCTCGGTGTGATAGTGATTCTGACATCAGACACAGACGAAAAAGTCAAAGTTCTGATAGCAAGGAAAGGAGAGAGCCAAAAACAATGAAAAGTGTTGTTTCCACATCAAAAGATATAGATTTTCAAGCAAAATAGTGAGCCGAATTTCTTATCCTACATTTGAAGTATTATGTTGCCTTTACCACTAGTTAAATGAATTATTTATTTTTGTCAATAACAGTTTAAGTAAGTCATTGCATAGGTTCTTTATTCAGTTTATACATGTATTTTACATTATATGTTGAATTTTCATTACGGTTCAGATAAAGAAAATTCCATGTTGTGTAATGTAATTTATCTCGCCTGTGATGAAAGTTGTGTAGACGAAACATATGATAGCAGTCATACTTTCTATCGTAGGTGTCATCAACATTTTGGTTAACCCTAAAATTAAAGTTTTTCAAACTTGAATAACTTCATCAGGTCTGTACATATTTTCATGAAACTTGAACGGAGGCTTCTTTATGATCAGAAGATAACATCAGATTAAAAAGTTTGAAGAAATA
>JAOXYI010723669.1:0-13961 GCA_028566495.1 Lithophaga antillarum
GCATGTATGTTCCAAGTCCTGACGGTCATATTTGATATCGTAAAATTTTGAAAATTTGTGAATCTTAGTTTTTAATGGTATATAAAATAATTCTCCAGTTTCATTGAGGTATGTTGAGCTGTTGCTGAGATACAGGTTATCCCAGAAAGTTAACGCAATATTGGCAGCCATGTTTGTTCCAAGCCCTGGCGGGAATATTTGATATCATAGAATTCCAAAAATTTGTGAATCTTAGTTTTTAATGGTAAGTAAAATAATCCTCCAGTTTCATTGAGATATGTTGAGCGGTTGCTGAGGTACAGGTTATCCCAGAAAGGTAACACAATATCGCCAGCCATGTTTGTTCCAAGTCCTGGAAGCCATATTTGATATCATAGAAGTTTAAAAATTTGTGGATCTTAGTTTTTTATGGTAAGTAAAATAATCCTTAATTTTCATTGAGATATGTAGAGAGTTTGCTGAGATATAGGTAGCCATGTTTGTTCCAAGTCCTGGCGGCCATATTTGATATCGTAGAATTTTGAAAATTTGTGAATCGTAATTTTTTATGATAAGTAAAATAATCATCAAGTTTCATTACAATATGTCAAGCGGTTGCTGAGATGCAGGTTACCACAGAAAGGTAACGCAAAATTGGCAGCCATGTTTGTACCAAGTCCTGGCGGCCATATTTGATATCGGAGAATTTTGAAATTTGGGAATCTTAGTTTCTTATGATAAGTAAAATAATCCTCAAGTTTCAGTCAGATATGTCAAGCAGTTGCTGAGATACAGGTTACCCCAGAAACTTAACGCAAAATTGACAGCCATGTTTGTTCCAAGTCCTGGCGGCCATATTTGATATCGTAGAATTTTTATGATAAGTAAATTAAAACCTCAAGTTTCATTAAGATATGTCGAACGGTTGCTGAGATATAGGTTACCCTAGAAACTTAATATTATGGAGCCGCCCGATCTCCCGACAGACATCACCATTCCAATAACCGGAGTTTCCAGGAAAACCAGGTTAAAAATCAGCAGCATCAAGTTTTTAACCCTACGCCTCATTAACGTTTGCTTACATTATGTCTGCACTTCGGCATTCAGTCGCATCAAATAAACAATTGTAACTACTCGGGTATTGGCCGAGTAGTTCTGGTTGATGAAATAAGTGTACTACATCATTCATCTCTACACGTAACTATGTTCGTTATCATTCACAGTAATGCATCACACCTTAATGAATATTCATATCATGAATCAAGACGAAGCTCGGGTCGAAACGACCTGTTTTAAATAAATGATCAAGGAGAGCAAACATTAGTAATTACTAACTACAATAATAACGTTTTGTAATTATGCTTTATTATGCTTTAAACATTTGTAACCACACGATCAACCTACCTACAACAAAACGCGTTAACTTGACGAAGTGAAATGCAATCAGCCATGTTAATGTAGGTCATGTAGGTAAACGCTTATTACCTGTCCTATTTCTGAGGAACTTAACGAGGTAAAATGCGATCAACCATGTAAATCTATTTAAATGAATAGATGCACTTGTTCTGAAAAAACAATGACTAATACATACCAACTGGCAAACAAACTGATAATAATCTCGAGCGAAACTATCACGATGAAAATGGTGGGGAAAAGGCGGGAAAATGTGACGTTTGTCGCAACTGTCTACATTTAGTGTGTCCTTCATCATTACTTTTTGCTAATTGCGGACTTCATCACGAAGTGGACAACTGCAAATAATATTTTTATATATATAGTTAATAAGATGTAATATACCGAAATTATTGTCGAACTCACCAGTCCAAAAAGAGAACGACAAATACAAGTACAAAAAACAGTGGAGACTGCATAAACTCCAAAAGGAGTGAGATTAGGTGCGTTGACAGAGTAAGCATCGCCTGCCATGCATGCATCACCCGTCATGCAACCCTTATTATGTCTGGTAGCTAAAAGTCACAAATTGGATTTAGACACATTCCTTGGCAAATGTTACAGATGGGAAATTAGAAACGAGTAGGATATACTAGGATGAAAAAATGTCAGTTGCAAGTTGAGAAACCGAAAATTAAAGTTATAAAGATCAACCAACTCGTAACGGCGACCGTAAAACTTGCGAAGTGAAGATCTTCAAAACCTTGTTGGAGTAGTTTTTGCGTAAGAAGCATTCCTCAATCAGTAGTCCTTATAGTCGAAACAAGCTCTAGCATAGACACGTAAACTCCATAAGCTGGGAAGAGGGTATATTGATAATAACTCAAATCGTTAAGCTTGTCATAGATTCTAGATTTAAGTTGTCCATCTACGTCAGTCTCATGAAATATCAAAATAGCAGTCGTTTTGGTTCCTGTAGTATTCTTTATTTCAAGTTCACTCGGATATATAAGACGTAAATACTCGCTGATGTGAGGATTATTGAGTGATAGTACATTATCAGTATATCTGAAAGTGAAATTGAAGGATTTGGCTAGAAATATTTTCTTCTTATCTTTCAGAAGGTTTTGTATAAATTCTGCTTCATATGAATACAAAGACAAGTCAGCTAGTACATGTGCACAATTAGTACCCATTGGAATAACGACTGTCTGCTAAAATATCAACCCACCAAATCTGACAAATATCTTGTCAATCATGAAGTCCGTTATTTTAATTATGTCCGTTTCCGTTTATTTATTATTAGAATAGGTGTGTTTCTTATTATAAGATGTTTGTTCTTTTGAATGTCGAGATTTGAAACTTTAATGTTGGGAAAATCCTATAGTTTCAGTATCTACGTACTTTAAGTGTAACTTTTGTTCATCTCTTTGAATTAAAACTGTATTTGCATTAATATATCATATATTGTCATCAAACTTACACGAAATGCAGGATTAATTTGAAAAATAAATATTATAATAAAATTTCGTCTGTTTGTAATAGTTCCTCCGTATAGAAAGTTCGTAAGTTATTTCATGATAATTAATTGTTTCATATCGGCTTTCAGAATTTCGGTAATGAAGTGCATGTATTCATGCAAGACATTAACGTGCGAAAATTAATTCTTCCGCAAAATGATTATCATTGTATCAGATTCCATTAAATTCTGACTTCATGCTGTTTCGATTGATGTAGCTTCCTGTAATTGACAAGCTTATTGCAAATCTTGTTATGTTTGGCTTGCTTATCTCTTGATTAAAGTAATATCCTGTAAAGCTCGGTATGGACATGGTGCAATTTTGTATTTACAAGATCAGTTACGTAATATATTTTTATTCAGATGCTTTACCCCACTTAGTTACAGTTACGTAATTAATATAAAATATTGATTTGCAGAAACTGCAATTAAGTTCATAAAATGTGATAAGTCACAGATGACCATAAAAACATTATTATTTTTTTTAGATCAGAAAAATCAAAATAAGGAACCGATTCTTTTGGATATGCATGGGCAGGCATTTGAGTATTTATTAAAGAGCAGGGTCATTTCATCCGGACTTTTATTTACATGTAACTGTGTCGGTTCTGGTTTAATTAGTCGCAGTCCTAACCTTACAAAACTTAACTTTCACATGTTGATTTTTGTCAACATGCTCTTGGCTACAAAATTGTGAAAATTAACTTCGAGCAAACCTCAGGACGGCAAAGATAGTAACTTGTATTGTCAAAGGGCTATGTAACATGGTCATGAGGACGTAGCAGAATTGTCCAGATAGTTAGTAGCAAATTTTTACTTCGAGATAAAATCAGAATGTACACAATGTTTATTTGATCGTTTATGGTCTGTTGACTTGTTTCCATTTGAATTAATTTTTTTAATTGAATAAAAAAAACATGGATTATGTTAGGTAAATTTACATATCTGGCTGTCATATAAACATAGAACTATATGTATTAGGACGGTATAATTTAAGGTCGATGCTACTTTCATATTTAAAACGACAATAATCTGATTCATCAAAACAAATGATGCTTATACAGGGATTGACAGCGTGTACCAATAAAATTAATAAAGATAAATTCTAAATGCGCAAGAGTTAGTTCTAATGCTTTAAAAAACAAAAAAAAACCTTCTCTACGTATCTTTGCTGTCCATGAAGCTACCAGTTTATTCTGTCCTCTTAACAAAAGCAGTCCTCTTGAAAGGAAACTTCTCTACTTGGGTAATACAGTAGAAATAGTGTATTTACCACAAGTAAAATGGATATTTCTCAATATAAAAAAATGCTTACGGTTCCAAACAAATATCTTTCAGAAGCTAATTCTTTACCTAACATCTAGACAAAAAAATCAGGACTTGCAGACTTGTTAAAATATTTTTCTTTTTATACTTCTATGTTATTTTTATATCCCCGCTAGCGATAGTTTTCTGACTACAGGAATTTAACTGTCCAAAACATTTTTTTTCTTTCAAAAGCAATCTTTTCAGTTTATTTCAAGAATATTCGACGTTCATATCGGTTAATACATCTTTATTTCTTTATAAAAATGACAGTGAAAAGGGACGAGGCGAAGATGTTTTCCCGTCCAAGTTTCTACGGTCTGCTAAACATTTTGACGGCACGACAGATTTTGACGGGCCGTTAAAAGTTTAACGGCACAGCCAGTTTTGACGGAACGCTTTCCCTTACGACTTTTCTGTTTGACCTATCCAACTGAAATATAAATAATAGGCATAAAAGATAGGTTAGTCATGGTTAAAATTCTGTCTTGGGGAACGGTTTTTTATAATTAATACTCTGGGCTATGGGGAAATGTTACTTCAAGAAAACTCAAAATTCAACTTGAAGTTCAGAAAAGGCAAAAAAATTAGATATATAACAATCTGTATTATCTGGTCCAAGTAAAAAGGTATTTTTGTATTATAAAACTTTTGAGGAAAGCCATTTGTAATAAAATCACAGCCAGCGCCATATATTTAGCAAGAAGAAATGGCTACTTGTAGTATATCTATGAGAGATTTAGTATGTTTAGTCTTATATTCTGTATCATTTGTTATTTTACATCTTTTTTATGGGTTTATACTGAAAAAATAAAGTAGCCATTTTAACGATAAAAATCAATCAAATTTATTGTCCTCCAGATAACCATGCAATTAATATAACTAACGATGAGGTAATTCGTTTAAACGAATTGATTCAGAGATATCAAAGTTTGACGACTCTGTATCGTCACTGAATACTTTTTTCAGTTTAAAGGAATTGGTTCATGTCTGATTTTAAATC
This sequence comes from Lithophaga antillarum, assembly GCA_028566495.1. Classification (NCBI taxonomy): domain Eukaryota; kingdom Metazoa; phylum Mollusca; class Bivalvia; order Mytilida; family Mytilidae; genus Lithophaga; species Lithophaga antillarum. The sequence goes on from JAOXYI010723669.1 coordinate 5,199, forward strand.
GATTTTGTGTTGTTGTTGTTGTTGTTGTTGTTGTTGTTGTTGTCTGGATTTTTAATGTGCAGTACACATAAAACTGATTTGGTTGAAAAAAGTAAGAATTTTGATTTTTTTATTGTTTCTTGAAGAAATAGTTGTATATATGTAAAGCAAGCATAACTGATATTTTATTTTGTTCTTTTAGGTACAAATATATCAACATTATTTGGTTCTGTTCCAACTGGCTTGCAATGAGTAACTCGTGTTATAACCCTTTTATCTACGGCCTTCTAAACGTAAGTATTTCCATTTCTACTGTAATAAAAATCTTCATCCCCATTTTTACTGTATTTTGTGCTTTGTCAGTACTCCATTATAGTCTAGAAAGTATTCCCGGCTTTACTTTTAACTATTTTCTTTAGTTTAATTCTAATTTAGATGAGTTGGACAACTTTGGTTGTTATTACTTGCTTTTTTTCAACAAAAAAATTTATAATACCTCATTTTTTAATATCTTACAAAAACAAAGGAAAAAAAACAAACAAACAAATCACAACAAATTTCATTGTGGAAAACTGTGTTAATTGGAATGTTTTATCTGAAAAAAAACTTGGTCTGTACTTTCATTTCAAGACTTTAAGGTCAGAGGGAGAGGTCAGCTATAAAATCAGACAATCAGACACAAATATTTAATTATAATTCAAGCTGATTTATTTCAGTTAAATTGAAAATACGAATAACAGAAACAAATCAATCTTAGAGAAATGGAAATATTAAAAATATTTTTTCGCGTTATAACAACATTGATCATACTGTACAACACGTCCATCAGACGAGTCATTTCTGAGGAAAATAAAATGAAATGCTGTGGTTCATTTACTTGTCCAAGGATTGCTTGATTAACAATAACAAAAACCCAAACAATCAGAAAGAACACGTAATTGATAAGTTACTTCGCAATAAATGTTACAGATAAAGACTAAATCAACTGTTGTTACGTCCAGAACTGGATATATCGGAATGTATGCACATAACCACATCGGTGTGATACTCAATTTCATCTCTACTGGATTCCGCTGAGAAAAGTCGGAGATGTTCTTACTTTCATCGTTCTTCCAAAAGTACAGACCCCTCTGTAAACAAAAATATTATCTTATGTATATATTATCCCTATGGATAATAATTTGCGACATATTATCCAGGGGATAAGATTCATTGACAAAACAGATAAAATATCAGATGAAATTTTATCCCACCTATGTGAAATTTATCTCACCTATGGATAATGTCTGTTTATATTTTGTCCCAAGAAAGATAGAATGCTCAGGAAATTATATCCCACTTAAGGATATCTTTACCAAAGAATTTTATCCAGGATAAAAAAGACATGCTAATATTATCCTTTGGGATATAATTACAGCAAAATTTTATCCTTAAGAAGTCTGTGTAGTTGAAATGTTCGTAGAAATGGGAAAATTCATTTGTAGAAAATGGAGATGGATGCAGAAAAGTGATTAGGTCCATATGTCATTGACAAAATAGTAAAAAAGGGGAACATATAGGATAAAAACAAGGAGTAAGTCCAAGATAATAGGAACATTTAAGCATATGAACGTAAAAAAGTTCCATCCTCTGTCTGAGGAAACTAACGAAGTATTGATCACAGCTGAAGTTCATAATCATGAGGAGAAAAAATTAACATAATTATTAACATAATTAACATTATCCATTTCAGATGATGAAAATCTATCCCACAGTGGGATAAAATTCCATACGAAGGATAAATTTCACATGTCAAATATATCCCGGTGGTTATAATTTCACCTAATATTCTATCCCTGAGGTAAAATTCTAGGGGGAAACAAATAATTTGTTACACCTCTAGCCCATTTATTACTGTTCAAGATAAAGAAACATACCGTAAGATTTGTCTCGAGTATTCCCTTAGGCAAAAAAAATCCCATTTGAATCAGACATCCATCCTTTTATAATCATTTGTGTATACCGGTAATTTTCTACGACGTCGTGCTTAACTGTTTACAGTAATCAAACGATAACTTTTTAACTTTATCGGTGAAAGTTGTTCATTTCTTAAAACTGACTTTACATTTAAAGACAACATATTCATCATTAATCAATCTATTATAACGTGACAGAATGAGAAGAATACCGCAGTCACACATCCATAGGATGAGACAAGACTGTTATCAACCAAGGGTCAAACACAAACACAATTGTGGAAGTAGAACAAAGACACAACACTGAACACTAAAGCTAGGGCAATACGAACTCCAGTAATAACCGGGAGTGACATCAGGCGCTCCGGAAGGGTAAGCATGTTCTGCTTCACATGTGACACCCGTCGTATTTACATATTTCAAACCACTGATTTAGATATTGTTGGTCTGTTCAGCAGTGTTACCTAAGATTAGGGAAAGAAATTTGTTCAGATATGCTGATATTCGTAGAACATGAAGAGCATTAACATTGGTATTGCTATCCTTTAGTTTTTTAGCTCACCTGGCTAAGGCCAGGGTGAGTTATTGCCATCACTTGGCGTCTGTCGTCCGTCGTCTGTGGGTAAACTTTTAGAATTTGATCTTCTTCTTCAGAACCACTGGACTAAATTGAACCAAACTTTGCAAGGATGGTCCTTTGATGGTCCATTTTCAAAAATTGTATCGGATGACTCTGACTGCCTTTCAACAAGGCTACCATGGTCTCTGATTGGTTGAAAATTGATAAATTTTTAAAAATCTTCTTCCTCGGAACCACTGAGCCAAATGAAACCAAACTTGGTACATTTAGTCGCTGGGCGATTTTCTTTCAAAAATGTGTTGATGAATTACCCAAGATGGCGTCACAACCGTTATGCAAATTAGCGGTTATTTTGCAATAAATTGATTTACAAATCTTCTTCAAAATCACTAACCCAAATGAAACCAGATTTGATACATAAAATTCTTGGGTGGTCCTCTTTCAATATATGTCGGATGAAATTATCTGTTATCCAAGCCGTAGTCGTTTATGCAAATTAGCCGCAATTTTACAGTGAATTATTTTTTTTTTAAATTCTTCAGAATCACTGGGCCAACTGATACCAGATTGGGCAGAACTGTTGCTTTAAAGGTCCTGGCCATGTGTTATTAGTTTTCGGGGTTGATGGAATTCCAAGATAGCTACCAGAGGCCATAAAAAGATCTTATTGGCTGAAATTAAAATAAAACCTTCTTGCTAGAAACTACATGGCCAACTGAAATGAAACTTGTTATGAATGGTACTTGCAAGGTCCTGATCAAGTGCTGTTACTTTTTGGACCGATCGAAAATCCAAGATGTCTGCCACTGGGAGATAGTTACACAGGATATTATGAAAAATATGCTGAAAAAAAATCTTCTTCAGAACCACTGTGGCGTATGGGATAAAATCTGGTAAAACGTCGTTTGGAAGGTAGAAACCATTTGTCGGTATATTTCGTGATGATTGGAAATCTAAGATGGCCAGCAACATATCAAACTTTGTGAACACTGATAAGGGCCGCAAATGACGAAGGTGGTGAAATTAGATATAAAATTTTTGGTCTTAGGTAGAGAAAAGAGTTATTTTTGTCAGGGAACACATTTATTCTAAGAAAAAGTACTCTGAGGCGGATGTTGTTAGGATGCTGGGCTTTTTGATAGATAATATCTTTGTTGAATTTGTGTACATGTTTTCCAGCAGACAATCGGCATTCCAATGGGCACTCGCCGATCTGTTGTTATATTCATATGAGGCAGACTTCATTCGGGGGTTGTTACAGAAAATAGAAAAAAAGTTAGTCCACTCCTTTAGAATTTCTGTTTCCGTTATATAGATGATGTTTTATCATTAAACAACTGTCCTTTCAACGACTTTTTATCGCATTTCCCTATGCCTATATCAAGCAGCTCTGCTGACTGTAAAGATTCACATCACGGCAGTATGATGTCATAATGCTTGACCCGAAATTATCAAAGTCGAGCGTAATTTGTACCGATTGTGAACTTCCCATTTCTGGGTAGCAATATACTAGCGTCGCCGGCATATGACGTTTACATTTTACAGTTGATGCGCTTCTCTAAGGCATGTGTCTACTATAGCAACTTTCTAGATAGAGGGTTATAACTGTCACAAAAGCTACTCGATCAAGCCTATGTCAAGCCCAAATTAATTTCATCACTTCAGAAATTTTATGGTTGCCATTACGAGTTGGTTGACCAGGATGGAGTGTCCGTATCAGATGGTTATGGACATGTTCCAAGTATCGTAGTCATTATCCATTCTCCTTAGCTGATTTAAGACTTGTTACCGGTTTTGTACACTAGGCAACATGTCACATGTGTAACAGGACATGCTTTCCCTTCCGGAACACCTGATGTCACTCCCGGTTTTTTATGGGAGTTCGTATTGCCATAGTTTTAATTTTCAGTGTTGTGTCTTTTGTTCTATTTCCACGTTTGTGTTTGTGTTTGATCCTTTGTTGATAACATACTTGTCTGGTCTTATGGATGTGTGACTTATGAGCTTCGGTATTCTTCTCATTCTATATATATTTCTGCCGTTTTTTAACAGTCGTAACTCATTTCTTATGGAAGTGGCAAAGTCGGAATGTTTGTTAAAGGTGAAACAAAGTAGTTCTTAAAATGATTCGTTTTATTTTTTTAAAACCTTTTATTTTACAATTGGCTCACCCATTTGTAATATTGAGCAATATCAGACGAACGATATTTATATGGAGGGAAAAAATCGTAATTCCTAGTGACGTAATTGAATTCCTGTGTTCTGTTATCTTTGGAAATATAAAAGTCGTTCAGGAAAATAAGCACAGCTGTACCTGTTTCGAAGTGGACATTATGTAATTTCCTCTCACTACTTTTAAACATTTATTGGTTGATGTATAACATACTACTGCTGTGTTAACAGAAAAGCGGTAATGGATTTTTTTATGTTAGCAGAGCACTCATGGATCACACTGTGACATTCTGCTAAAATAGAACTGTTCAATCGTATATAGTGGCAGGATGATTTCTTGAGTATACTTTTTTTCGAGACTTTCATTGTTGGAATTTCTTAATGAATAAATAAAGTCGGTAATATAGTTTAGTTGCAAACTAAATATATTTAATTTACATTTCAAATCCGTTTTCTTCTGGACACTCAGTATGACCTTGTATGCAAATTTTGAACTTGTTACTCGTACTTTCACAGTATGTTGAATACATTGAAAAAAATATATATAAAACCATCTCGATATAGTACTGAGTACTGATTCTTCTTTTGAATGACCACACTTATTCAACGAAATCAATTCAACTTTTTAATAAAGAATATGACTGCGTGCTTGAACAAATGGCGATTATTCCATAAATTAACTGACCAAAATGTATCTAAATTGAAAGTCCATTTTACGGATTTTCAGTAAAGCCAAGAAAAAAAAGAATAACAGTGACATAATTGTTTTAAAAAACAGGATTGGATTCGATGAAAAAGCTGATAGGCATACACGGGCGCCAATCTCAACCCACTTGCAACATTTTGTTACCCTTGCAAGTCGGTTTAGGAGATTTTCTAATTCTACGCCTCAAAAAGGGTATGCAATTATTAATGGTTTACTCCCTTATGTTACATTTAATTGAAATTTTAAGAATATAGTGGGATAACTCATATACCATTCTAGATATGGTGAAATCATCATTATTCTTGGGAAATCAGATTTCGTTGATTTCGTGGTTCATTTAATCCACAAATTTACAGCCCTAACGAAAAGTGAATTCTAGAAAGGACTTTAAGATTATCTTGAAGTCTGCAGATTTAAGAACCCCCGAACTAGCGACTTACTCTCAAACCAAGAAAATTGATACCACGAATTTAAGTACTTTTACATATGCGTATCCATTATTTTTGACAAGGTGTATCATATATATTTTTTTTACTGCTCTGGGACATCGCAGCAGAACATGTAGACATGAAGAAAAAAATTGTTAATAAAGAACATCAGTACGGTGAATAAGATCAAAGAGGAAGGAAAAATAAGAACTTGTTTAAACAGTATTTCTACAGACCAAATATTGTATACCAAAACTGTAGTTAATGAGCCTGAAATTAAGGTCAAGATTACTGGACAATTAGCCTGACATGTGGTTGTCGACATCTTTCCACAAACCAGATATTATTGACCTAGGATGTATTTTTTCTTATAAAAACCGTGTGAAATTGAGATCAATGACACATATCAAACTATCATGTATCACACTGATGAAATATGATGAGCTATGGTGTATGGTTATTGAATAATATGGTACAAAAACCAAATAAAATAACTAGAGCAAGAATTTATCTTCATCACTAGACACATGCTAAAACAGATATAACAATATGGATGACGAGCAAACAGAGAAACAATGATCCTTTTATGCTCTCTTTTGCAAAGAATGGGAGCTGAAAACTGCAAAAGCATAATAACAAAGTTTTAAAATAATTATTTCTGCATAGTTTGTGTGAATAACTTCTTGGTTTTGCCAAAAATGCACTTGTTATCAAGAAAAATTTGCGACTTTTAACTCACAACTAATAGATTTAACAAAAGCTTATTATCCTAACTGACAACGCTTTCAATTAAGACAAATATTATAATTATTATATCAGTAATTTCAGCTTGACATGATACATTCGCTTTTTGATACCTCAAAACAGTCCTACTTTTAATAACAGCTCAAAAACTTCTTTATTTTATCTCAGTTTTCAGATGAAGGTTACAAAATAAACAAAAATTAAATGTACTATAAGTGAATGAAGACGATTTATAATTGCATACCCCACTTTGAAGCGTAGAATTTCATCTTTGAACGGGCAATCGGAAAATCTCGCAAGGATAACAAAATATTGCGAGTGCATGGGAGATTGGTTCATTTGTGTTATTATAGTAGGAACAACGAAATTTGCCACAACAAAAGCAAAAAAAAAAATTTTTTTTTCTCAGACCAGATAATACAGATTGTTATTTATTGTAGAAATTCTAATTTGTTTCAAGTAAAATTTTGAGGTCGCTTGAAACAAAAAAGTATCCTCATAGGCAGCAATGTTAATTCAGAACAGCCTTTCCACGAGACCGAATTTTGATCCATGAATAGCCTGTCTTTTAAAACCAGTATTTATATTTCAATCAGTTATTCTGCGAGATTTTATTAAGGAGTAAGAGGCATTTGATCAATATGAACATTAAAATATTCTTGAAATAATCTTAAAAGCTTGTTTTTGAAAGAAGTAAATATGCTTCTGGGCAGTCGAATTCCTTTCGTCAAAAAAAATAACAGAATACAAATCCTTTTGTTATGAGCTCGTCAGTTTTTCTGAAATCAAAGCACTGAAAACGGTATATGTTAAACATAAATCGACTTATTTATAATTAATTTTTCTCTTTTATTGCAGGACAAGTTCAAACGTGCTTTTCGACGTATATTTGGGAAATGCTGTAGGAAAATTCACAAGGATCAATACTTTCCAGATTTTTCTGACGATATGTCAGTTAGGACAAGTTTTTCACAAAGTGGGAAATATCGGACATCACTGAATGGATCACTTTATCATAGACATCACAGAAGATCAACAAAATTGTCAATAGAAAGTGTTGATCCGGCAATGGTCTGATTTTGTGTATATGAACTATTATATAAAATGAACATTGATTTGTGTTTTGTTTTTTTAACTGTATTTTACATTTCTCCTTGTTTCTGTTGTCTGTATACACATAGTCGGAACATGTTCTTAAACAGTTATTCAGTGGTATACAGGAAGTTATTATTGACAACTAATCCTCACATTTACCATAGATCCTCGAATTAACATATATCCCAACGTCAATTTGCAGGAAAACATTCTTTATGAATTACATGTAGTCATTCAGGTTAATGTGGTGTTCTCAAGTTCAGTTCACTAACGTATATAGAGATGTAAATGATAACTAAAATATATGGTTATTAAGGGGTAGAATATCAAAATTTTCGTTTATAGCAGTTTTATACTTTGCAGCAGTGTGAAATGATTATGGTTTGGAAGAAACCTCGGCCAGCAAAAATAATGTAAATTCTTAGTTTGGTATAAATTTCATATTTAGTCTGTAATTTCAGTTGCATACATTATATAAAGGCAACGGTCGCTAAGATTAATTACAATCAAGATTTCTTTCATATAAATTAACATAAATATAAGATAATCCAAATAATCTGAAGTGCAGACAAAACGACGAGATCAAGACAAATGCAGTAAATGATATATGGGACTTTGGAACGTTAGGACATAACGACACCATGTACTTTACTATATATAGATGATGTCCACTGTGAGAGAGTTGGTATATATTTCGCTAGATTTGGAGCAAATAATTGTCCAACGCGACAGCAAAGAAAACTTACTAAAAACATTGTTCGTGGAGTTACTGAGACAGGCTTAAGGTGAGACGTTACTAGGAAACGTTACGGTACGAGTTATCTCCCTTTATAGGACTGTAAACATACATGAGGGTGGGAATGTCTTTTATCGTGGCGTTAAAACGCGATTTTATAAATTATGAATTATACTAAAACTAAGGTTACAACTCATTCAGACAAAGTTGACCTTAGACGGTTTTGGCTTTTCTGTTTAGATCCATTTCGGTTTTAATTTTCCCAAACGTTTTATATATTTGGTTTCCCACTATTTTTGGTCTCGAGGGTACCTGATGAAGGTTATTCCAGAAACACGTGTCGTGCGCACTGAAATTGGTATCATACG